>JASDQU010209921.1:0-26653 GCA_032191745.1 Picea mariana
CATATCTCTTTGTTCTATTCTATTCTATGCTCATATTCTCTGCTGGTGCATTTTCATGCCTTGAGAGAGAGGCTAACCAAAGAGAGCTAGTAGCTTCAACACACATCTCTTGGGCCATAGCATTCCAACCTCTCACTCTTCCATTAATGAGTATAATTGATCTTGGCACACAATCTTGGGGCCCCACAACAATATCACAAACACCCCTAATGATGTCAAACCCAACCTTCCTTGGACCTCGACCTCCACACCCAACATTCCCACCCCCAACCCAAATACTACTTTCATATCCCACTCTACTCCACTTCCCCATGCAAGATTCACCGAGTTGCAACATAAGATTATCTAGGAGCTTTGCAGGGACAATGATGAGAAAAATTTCGGCAAGACTTGATGGAAAAGTAGTTGGATTGGTTGATGGAATCAAGAGTGGAAGATCCACAGAAACACCATAGCAACAAATATCTCCTCTAGGCCATCATGACTCCAAAATGGCTAGAGTCATCTAGGCATGCATTTCCTTACAACAATATTCCAAGGTAGCTTTCATGCCTTTTTATGTTTTAGTTTTGTTGGTATTTACTTGGTCTGGTAGTCTACAACACCATTTTTCTTAGCATTATCAGTCTCCCTGGATATTTTTTAGATCAAACTATGTAATTATGTATATATTTAGCTGTCATAGAGCAATATTATGGAACTTTAACACTTGGTGGTAAAGCTATTTTCCTCTACTGATAGGATCAACAATAGTGTCAATGATATATTTTGTACTCTCAGTTTATGAAAGGTAATACAAAATGTATCTTACAAAAAAAATTGTTTAATAGGGATCATATGTAAAAGGTTAAAGGCATTACAGGTTATAGGAGTTATAGGTTATAGGTGTTAAGAGTGAACGGTTTAAAGTGCTATGGATTAGGAGTTACAGTGGTCATAAATTTCATACATTAGGTTTTTTTAAAGATTAGGGTTTATGATTTTTAAGGGTTATATAGGTTATGGGTTATATGAGATATGGGATACAAGGTTTATAAAAATAAGTTATTTAGGGGTTATGATTTTTAAGGTTTATGGGTTAATGATGATCGAAGTCATGGGGATATATCTCTATATTGGTTAAGGGATATATGAGTTACATTGGATATGGGTTAAGTTGTTGGAATACTAAGAGGGGGGGTGAATCAATATTATGCAATCTTTTACCACTTTTAACTAGAATGTACAGTCATTAACTTTATCAGTAGTATATCATCAATATATCATGTGCAGTATCAATCAACAGAGCATAACAAATAACGAAAGATACATAGTACACTCTAATTTACATGGAAACCAAAATGGGAGAAAACCAAAAAAAATCTTTCTTATATTTCAAAGATTACATTCATAGGAAGAATCGAATTCCAAATTCTCCATCACCAATTGTTATAACAAGATTTACCTCGCCCTATGCAATCTTGCACAGAAGGAATTTTTCCATTCCCCCATGCACACTTATCATCCCTTTTGTAAAATACAGAGCTAAAAATATAATTTTTCCACATGTATGCACCTTGCCTACTACACAACATGTGTATACACAAGCTGCTCCACTAGATCCCATGTACATCGAGATTTGTGCCAAAAAATGAAAATTAATGCTAGTTTCCATGTCACGACAGGAGATATCTGATCCTTGGCCTTCCATATACTGGAAATGTTCTGAATCAGTCCTTCAGTTCCATTTGAAGGCTATAAATGGGCCAATTCCAAGCTATGGAAAAGAGGAGAAAGAATTTAACTTTGAGAGCAAAGTTACTCTGGAGAAATTATTTACTTCATATTGAGTCTGCATCCCTTTGTCCTTTAAGTCTAAACATAGTGTTAATCCCCCAAGCTCTTCCCTTATTGATGGAGAACCTCATTGTCTCCATTCTATGAGCTTTCCTTTGGTGGAGGATTGAAGTGGTGGAGGCCCAGCTGAAAGGAACTTAGTTTCTCAGTTCTGAACCGTGCCGACACAGAAGTCTGTAATATTTTCACTTTTGCTGATCATTTATTAATAAAAATACTCCTTTCCTGTCCAATTGATATCTTGCAAATATATGAGTTATTATCCATGGGAATATTTGTTATGTTTATTAATGGATTATGATATCTAATGTGGTAACCCTTTATATTATCACCATATTCTTTCTTTGCTTGGTTGTTGAGAACTTGTTGCAGGTATATAGNTGATTTCTGTAGTCATTTATTTCTGTTGTGGTTTGTTTACCCTATCCATAGAGAGTTTTTCCCTTGTAACATAATTGGCGACCATATTGGGGATTGACCTTATTTCTTAGGGTTTGGAGTAATTTTTTTCCTTACATTGCTCTCGTTCCTTTTTGTTTCTTGTCGTATCATTGCTTGACTGTTTCTGTTCACTTTGGGTCTGAGTTTTCATCCTTTATCCCTTGTCTGGCCTTGTTTTGAAACATATACATGCTTTTTTCCCTGACAGTCACGTACATACGTGGGATGTCCCTCTGCAAGCTGTGTACATACACTCTTTTTTCCTAAACAACCGCGTACATCATCTTTCCTTGCTTTTTTGCCGGGTCTGGTGGTTTCTGGGTGGGATTTGATGTTTGCTGAGTCTTCTTAGGTTTCTGTAGTGCCTGTTAAGTGTCTCTGGGATGACAAGAAAACCTGTCTAGAGTTGAATTTTTGGGCGGAGTCTTTCTCATCACCTTTTCATTTTGATTGTCCTTGTACATTAGGATGGGTATTCCGCTCCTTGTTATTCTTCTTGAGTTATTTCTTTCTATACACAGTAGAATTTATATATCAAGTTGCTTAGCATTCCATGCATTTTCATTTCTATTATATTGAAAATACAAAAAAATAGGCATTTTGCATTGCTTGGCATTTTTGTCTTTTGAATTCTTGTCATTAGCTTAATGCATTTAGTGAAATATTGCATTTTTACTTCAGAATTGCAGAGTTGAAATTGAAATTTGCATTTGTTTTCAGAACCATATCATTCATTGAAAATTGAAGTTAGGACTTTACATTATATTCATATTACTTTTCTTGCAGAGTCATAACATCATGAGTTTCACTACCATACCTTTTTGAGTAATCACGACCACTAAAATTAACGCTATAATTTAAAATTGATTAGTCACGATTTTATTTTATAGGGTGCAAAAAGTAGCTTAGCATTTAGTGCCTTGGAATAGGATTTTGTGAGTAAACTTCTCCAAGGCAATTAAATCAACAAATGTGTTTGAGAAAAGAAGTGGAGAAATCTGGTGTATAATTGTGAATATCAGAAGGCTCCACTCACACTGGAGTTAATCATGAGGTCGTGCGAGTTTGGTTGAATGGATATCCCCCCGATACCTTCTTAGCATCAAAGATATTTTTGGGGATCTATTCGTATCTGGGGATCTTGCTACTGCCTTTACCTCCATGAGAGGTGGTAATTTCAAGGTTTCGGGCTTTGCTACCCTGCCCATACGGTGGACCTAACTTACGACTGCTCACTTGTGCATCGGTTATACATTGGTTTCTTAGTTGCTTGACTTAGATGCCACATAGGTTACTTGTAGGGGTTATTCTGCAGGTACCTTGGGTCAGATAAGGGTCGTACAACACACAACCTTTATGGAGGATTACCTCTCTGGGGGGATCTGACCGACTGGTTGTTAAGCCCATGAGGGCCCTTATAACTGATTCTAACACCTCCAATCTTTAGCAGGGGGTCTCAGGCCCCTCTTGGGTGAGACATACCTTCTTTAGGGAGGGAGGCCACTCAGCCACTTTACCCTGTTTGCATGCATATTCTCCATTTGACTTTTGGTGTGCTCTTTTATTACTAGTTGGCCTTCAGAGTCTATACTGAGTTTTCATTAACATGGACAATGGATTTCCTTTGGCTCCCCAATTTACTGCTACCCACCTCATGATGTTCACTCATTTCATGGGGTCGAATCCTTCCACTTTTAATAATGGTATGAAGAACTATGATACTCAGTCCATGCCTTGGGTCGCTATTCATTTTCCTATTTATATGCTTTCAACCCTTCCATCCTCTCCTTGGCCCACTTATACGAATACTAGCATTGGATCCAGGGGCACCATTGCCCCACTTCCTACGTCTTCGTTTGATATGATTCATGTCCCTCAACCCACGTTCACTATGGGAGGTTGGAACCTCCCCTCTTACAGATCTAGTCCTAGCTATGCTCCTTTAGAAGCCAATACTCAAATGGGTGCTTATTCTACTCATTACACCCAATCCGTGTATCCTTCATCTGCCATGTCGGTTCCTTCGAACACTTTCCCCATGATAGGTCCTCATGTATCCCTGGGTATTTCATATGGGGAGAATCAATTTTACGGTTTAGGCTACCCTCTTTACGAAACCCCTTCACAAGGGGACAAAATATATCCTCCCTTGAATAACTCTTATCATACCTCTATCTCTTCACAAACTTCAGTGACAATGCCCGTACAAGCCTCTTCATACCAATTAGATGGAGGATACTATATTTTTGGACAGGGATAGGGGGTAAACTGGGACCCTTCCTGGCCTGCAATTTTTCAAAGTCAATCTTTCCCTGGACCTTGGTATCAAATGCCACAACTCACCACTAGTTTAGTCACTACTAGTCATATTGGAGATCCCTCACCAACCTCGGCCAATCATGTTGGAGAGGGGTCGACGAATTTGCAAGTCATATCAATGTCACATCTCCAACCTTTTCACATCACGTAGGAGACGACTCTCTTACCTCTTCTAGTCACATTGAGAGCATGTCACCAGTCGTCGGGAATGACGTTGGGGGAATCGAGAAGCCAAGATGCCTCAGATGTAAGTCTATATTCCTTTGCAGGACTTGTGAAGGAGATCACCTTACTCATTTATGTCCAACTACAACTGGGATACCAGAAACCTAGTTTTCACCTAAGGGCCCTTTGGGTTATGAAGTATCTGTGGTTTCCCCACACCCTGTTTCTCCTTTGATGCACATGGCAGTAATGCCACTCCAATCCTCTCTAAACCATACCCCCATTGTCGAGGGTAATGTGTCCCCTATCCCTATTATATTTCATCCTTTTCAACCTAGAGTTGAAGAAGTGTCGTACCAGTGCAATCTCTGGTCAATCCAACCCTTCATTTGGAGGTTGATGCATCCTTCAACCATGTTGTCAGCATTCCTGATAATGATCCTTCTGAACATAAGAGAGTTTTTCTCTCCCCGAGTGCTCTCCCTCCACGTCCTAAGGAGGTTCCCTTTGATTTGGATGGCCTTGTGGGGTATCCAATGCCCCCTCCTATGTATTTTCTAGTAAGAGACATTATTCGATATATAACGAAGACTATAACCTCCGCTAGTGCTCTATCCTCTTCGACTTGGAGAGATTTGGGTTTTTCCAAGCTTATGTCGGCTATTCGTAAGATAATGAAAATCCACAGAAGTCCAACACGGGAGCCTTGGCCTCCCCCATGACTTGCTGCCTAGAATCTCCCACATGAGTTCGAGTTAAACTCTTTTCTGACTCGTCTAAAAAGCGAAAAGATTACCGAGTGATTTGTCCCTTTCACATCGTTAAAATTGGACTTGAAAGGCTGTGAGTCTTAGTTAAGCTCTTTTCCGACTCGTTTTCAAAAAGAAAAAATATCTCCGAGTGAACTTGTCTATTTCACACTCGTAAATTGGATTAGAAAGGACATCTATTTGGCACAACTTTATCCCTTTTTCATGCCAAGTAGACTAAAAGTCATAAAAAAGGACTTTTTTTGGTGTTAAGTTCTGATTGCATCTCATGCCCTTTCTTGCAGTATTGAGCCTTTAGTTGTTTCTCGCTTTGCGCTATAAACCATTTGCCTCAACAATTTTTTCATCCTCAACCAAGCAGAGCCTTTTTTATATCCTTCGCAATTTGACACCCTATACCCAAGAGGGAACATTCCCCTGAGTGTCCATCTCCTGCATGCATCTCCTTGCATTGAGCATAGGTATGTTACACTGTTGGAACTAGTTTTACTTACTTGCGACCATCGTTTCCTCCTCTGTATCATAGCATTCATTTGTCTATGGGAAAAATAAAAAAAGACAGGTGGGAAGGGAGTATTATATTATATTGGCAGCAGTCATGTCACCTTTGAACATAGAAAAAAGTTATTGAGTCCTTTTGTCACCATAATTTTGGGTTTAGCATGGCCTTAGGAAGATGAGCTCATTACAAAGTCTTCTCTACTGACTGGTTACTCTTCTAGTCCCTATGGAGAATTTCATTGATGCCTCCTCCATCTCATGGTTTCATCATTGGGTCTATGCTGCCAAAGTTCTCCACATGTCTCATGCTCTTTTTCAAATGAAGTCTATCAACTTGTGTTGGCCACTCCTCAGAACTCTTGACTTTTCATGTCAACCATACCCTCAGTTTGTCTTAGAGTCACATGATACTATAGTCCTATCATGCACCCTGGCCCTAATTTCATCATTGGCAGGTAAACTTGAACCCAACAATCGACATTTCATCATTGGTCATTGACTGGGTGGTTTCCCTTGTGTTCGACGACAAAAAATCTATTCACACATGGGGATTTGTGCAGTTTCTTGGATACCATTAGCTTTATTGGTGGTTTCCTTGCCTTTGTAAGCAGTTTTCATCATTGGATGCTATTCAGAGGGTGTTTTTCATGTACCGCTTGCACTTGGCACATGTGAAAGATGCACAAGGTTGTTGGTTCGCGAACATGTTCTTCGTCTGATTTCCACCAAATCAAGAAGCTCCTGCTTTGCACCTCATGATGACTGATGAGAGATTCCTTAATGCTCTCCTTTCAACGGGTCTCTTTCCATCGAATTCAACTCATCTATTCTAGAAATGGGACCTATAGTCTGATGAGTACCCTGAGGCTTGCAGTCATTAGTGGCAGGCTCTCTTGCCATCAATAGTTGGGAATACATCAATGTCTCCTGATCAATGGATTCTTCAGGTGTTCAACAAAATCTCCTTTATTCACACTTGTACGAATGTACTCAATGCCTTGATACTTACTTTCATTATCGGTAGGCTGTCTCATGTTTGTTAATGTTATACCTAAATGATCGGTAATCAAACGATGTCTCATTGTGTTCAACCTCAACTCCTTATTCACATGATGTAGACTTGCACCCTTGGAGGATTGTGTATAAGACTTGAAGACATCACTATGTGGCCGCAACTTTCCTAAGCTGTTGCTTCCCTTTCATTAGACCAGTACCTATATGACTTCAGTGATCATGGGAGATTAGATTGTACTCCACTGTATACAGATATCTTCAGATTGGTTTTGAAACTGGTTCTACCGGGCCTTGTTCGTGACTGTGAAAATTTTTGGCATGTAACCACATTTGTATTTTCCTATTCATGTCCACAAACACTTGTTTGGTATATTTTCACATGGATCTGCAGTGTAATTCTAATGGCAGCCATGTATGCAAAGTTAGTGCATAATGCAATGAGCAACTAGTTTTTCCATCTGGTTCCCCATCACTCCACTTCTGGGTTATTTATAATGTATTTCATCCATCGCAGATACTCCTCTAACCTCACACATTAGGGGGCATATGTTATAGCAAGATTTTACTCACCCATGCAAACTTATCATCCCTATTTGTAAAATCTAGAGCTAAAAATACAATTTTTTCCACATGTACGCACCTTGCCTACTATACAACATGTGTATACGCAGGCTGCTCCACTACATCTCGCGTACATCGATATTTGTGACAAAAAATGAAAATTAATGTCGAGTTTCCATGTCACGATAGGAGATCTCTGATCCTTGGACTTCCATATACTAGAAGCGTCCCGACTCGGCCCTTTAGTTACATTTGAAGGATATAAATGGGGCAATTCCAAGCTATGTAAAAGAGGATAAATAATTCAACTTCAAGAGAAAAGTTACTCTGGAGAAATTATTTACTTCATATTGAGTCTGCATCCCCTTGCCCTTTAAATCTGAACACAGTGTTCAGCCCCCAAGCTCTTCCCTTATTTATGGAGAATCTCATTGTCTCCCTTCTATGAGCTTGCTTTCGGTGGAGGATTGAAGTGGTGGAGGCCCAGTTGTAAGGAACTTAGTTTCTCGATTCCGAACCATGTTGACATGGAAGTCTGTAATATTTTCACTTATGTTGACCATTTATTAATAGAAATTCTCATTTCTCATCCAATTGATATCTTGAAAATATATGAGTTATTATCCATGGGCGTATTTGTTATGTTTATTAATGGATTATGCTATCTAATGTGCTAACCCTTTATATTATCACCATATGCTTGATTTTCATGGTTGTTGAGAACTTGTTGCAGGTATATAGATTTGGGTCGAAGTTCTCAACGATGGAATTCATTGAACATCTGGACGAGGTAGGCCTCTTTCTTATCTCGCTTGCATATTGGTTTATATAACATGTTTTTGGGATAGAGTTGATTTCTACATTCATTTCCGTCTGTTGTGGTTTACCCTATCCATAGAGAGTTTTTCCCTTGTAAAACCAACTAGAAGGAGGCACCAACCCCCTGATTTACAGGCACTAACCTGAAGGAAGCTCAAACTCCCTGAATTCTCTAGCTACAACTGGAAGGTGGTTACGACCCCCTGATTTACTGGAACCAACCTGAAGGAAGATCCAACTCCTCGAGTTCTCCGACACCAAACAAAAGGAGGATACAACTCCCTTTCCTTTCCCCATCCTACCATCCTGAAATATAAGTGTATACCCAAACTGTCACTACCGTTGATCAACCTATAACTTCCATTGTCACTAATACATCAAGTGCCACTACCACTTCCAATGCCACTGCGACTGTGACTACCACTATCACTATCACATCAACCTATAACTAATGATAAAACAATCATCCAACCAATCATTGTCTATGTCACTGATATACCATCATAAACAAACTATATCTAGATCCACTCACATGGATACCAAAACCATCACCATACCATTTACATCAACCATGTACTAGAACTTGTACCATACTATATGCCAAATATCCAAGTTGTGCCAATGTCTGAACAATATGCCTCATGTATGCACCATAACAACCAAGATCATATACCAAGTATAAGCCTCAAATATATGTAAATATCACAAAGATGTGCCTATAACAATTAACCATAACATCTATAAACTAAGTACCAAGGATATGTCTCAAACATGTATCAATATCACAAAAACATGGACCTCAACCATATGCAACCATATAACAAAAGGACCTCCAAGACATTCCTTAAGCATGTTCAATACCATCCATGATACCAGCTTCAACAAAGCACATAAAGACATATTGTTACTCATGAAGAAACAATTGATACATACCAACTCTGATCTTGTAGTAACTATGTTGTACCATCATACCTTGCTACAACCTAAGCCAATCATCCTTCATCAAATTTTATCTTAGCCTCACTAGATATATTCCATATATCACACGTGACCTCTTGTGACATATGTTAAACAACCCACGGGGGTGACTCATGGGACACTAGTAGCCTGACTCGCGGGGGTTAGCTAAACTAGAATTTCTTGAAACCCTTTCTTCTCTGCAACTCTGAGAATTTCACACTCCTTTCTTCCTCAGATCTACTTCCTTAGATAGACTACGAAAATATTTACCAAAATATCACTTCATATATATATAATAATTGAACTTATGTGTGTAAAAATGAGAGGATTCTTGAGGTGTATTTATACTTTTCCATATGAATTATTTTCTTCACTTTAGGGTCGACCTGTACTTTCTTGTTATAATTGTTTTGCCATTTAATTAATGAATTCTAGTTTCTTGCTGCAACTGTTTAGGGGCTTCTTAACCATTCTTTGGGGCTTTCAACTTCATGACCTCATAAATCCTCAATCATGAGGAACTACGTCGCATACCACCTACTGTTGGAAATGACATGATGAGGAATATACATATACAAAGGATTTGTTTACACTTGAAGTATTCTTCAACCTCATTTTCCTTAGTCAATTTCGAGCCTCATGACCACACCTTTGGGCTTCTTGTAGAATTTTTCAAAGCATCTTCCCATGATGGGAATGCTTAAATCTACACCATAAGGGGACCACTTTGGAAACTTATTCAATTATACCCAATACTTTTAGAGGCTTCTATACTTCCTCTAAATTTGACATCAATGGAAATAAATTTTCCAAGAATCTCCCCCTTTGACATTGATGGAAACACTCATTCTCCCCTTGTGACCAAGGCTCCTCTTGCATGTTTTCTTCTTTTCTTTCTCCCCCTTCGACATCAATGGAAAATGGTAACCCCCCTTGACAATTTTCTTCTGAACTTTCTCTTTTCTAGTGCTTTTTTCCATTGGTGCTTCCTGATGAAGTAATCTACTGACATATAGAAAAACATTCATATTGAGATTCCTTTATTGTCTCTACACAAATGATTTATCTTTCCTTGTATTCTGAGTGAAAAATGTGTAGATCACTATGGAGTAGAAAATATTCCAAGTTTCTGTTGAAGATACTCAAATGTCTCTCTTAGGAGAGGTTTAGTGAAGATGTCTACAATATGTTCCTTTGTCCCAATGTACTTTAAATTGATATTGTTTTATGTAACCTATTCCTGCAGAAAATGAAAATTGATCGAAATATGTTTGGTCTTGGAATGCACCACTGGATTCTTGGAGATATTGATAGCACTAGTGTTGTCATAGAATATTGAAATGGTCTCATCATAATACACTTGTATATCTTGTAGCGTTTGCTTCATCTAGATAACCTAAGTACAACATGTTGTTGTTGCAATGTATTCTACTTCTATTGTAGATAATGATATTGAGGCTTGCTTCTCACTTAACCAGGATACTAGACAATCACCCAAATAGAAGGTTGATCCACTAGTACTTCTTATATCATCGATGCTTTCTTTCTAATCTACATTTGTGTAGGAAACCATAGTCAATTCATTCCCTTTTGGATACCGCAACCCAAACTATGTTGTTCCTTTAAGATATCTAAATATCCTTTTTACTGCTAGAACATGAATATTCTTCAGTGTTGCTTGAAATATTGCAACTTGTCCAACTTCTTTCCTTACATATGGTCTTGAAGCTATCACATAGAGTAGACTGCCAATCATCGATATGTAAAGTATATGATCTTCTTCCTTAGACTCATCATCTTTTCTTAACTTGCAACCGATCACCATAGGAGTACTTATTGGTTTGCAATCTTCCATTCCAATCTTCTTCAACATTTATTTGATGTACTTGGTTTATGAAATGAAAATTCCTTCATCCAATTGACTCACTGAGATATATGAAGTGCCAAGAAGAATGTTAATTCACCAAGTAGTGACATTTCAAACTCATTTTGCATGCCTTGGGGAAAAATTCTTACTCATCTTGTCATCATCACTTCCAAAGATAATGTGATCCACATATTATTTAATGACGAGTATGTTATTCCTATCAATATTAACATAGATATTGTTATCTGTATTACCCTTTCAAAATACTTGTTCTTGAAAATACTTGTCCAATATTGAATACCAGGATCTAGGGGATTGCTTGAGTCCATACAAATATTTATTCAATCTACAAAAATAATATTTTCTTTCTGACAGTATGAACTCTTCTAGTTGTTCGAAGTAAAATTCTTATTCTAATTCACTATTTAGAAATGTTTATTTTACGTCCATCTGATATACCTTGATTCTATTTGAACATGCATATGCCAAGATCAATATGATTACTTCCATTATGAAAAAAGGAGAAATTTTTTCTTCAATATCTACTCCTTCAACTTGAGCGTATCCTTTGCATACCAATCTTTCCTTGTTTCTGGTTACATGTCCATCTTGATTTAGTTTATTTTTGAACACCCTTTTTGTACAAATCAAATTTTTGTTCTTCTGTCTTGGCACCAGTTCCCATGTTCCATTCTTCTCTATTTGATGTAGTTCTTCTTCCATGGCCTTGAACTAATTTTTATCATTACTGGCTTCCTCAAAGTTGTTGGGTTCAACTGTGGATGGTAGTGCAAGGTGTCTTTGCTCTAGTGTAAAATTTTTTTTACCTCCTCTGGTTTATATTCCTGCACTTTTATCTCCAATAATCTTTTCTGGTGGATGATTCTTATGAACCCGAAAGTTAGGTGTTCTGAAGGGCAACAAAAGGTCATTTTGGTCATTTTCTTCTTATTCTGCTTCTAGTTCTTCTTCTTCTTCTACTACCTCTTCTTCTTTTAGTTCTTCTTCTCTTTCCTGTTCATTTGGATCTTTCCTTTCTTCTTTAATATTTGATACATCTGCTTCATCAATTTTTATGTTTATAATTTCCACTAGCTTTTTTATCCAAGTGGATATTGGTGGCCACCCACCTATTCCAACTGGCTCCCTTTGAAAGTTTTAGTTCATCACATTCTTTTGTAATCCTTTGTTATTGTGGTTATATGCTTTCGGGGATATCTGAATCCCTACAAAACTTCTAGGTGGATATTGGTGGCCTCCCGCCCAACCCAATTCGCTTATTTTGGAAGTCTTCATGTCAGTACATCTTTCTGTACTTCCAAGGCCGTTTTGAGGCCCTAAACAATGTTTTTTTGGATTTCCATAGTCAAACTGTATAATGCATCAAATTTTGATGGCATAATGTGTATTTATCGAAAATACCTTTCCAAGGGCTATCAAATGCCTAAAACAGAGTTCGTATGCAAAAGTTATGACCTTGGTTAGTTGAGGTACCAACTTACCCATCAAAGCCCACATAATGTTTGGCGTTTCATCTCCTAGGGTTAGGTATTTGGATGTCTAGGGTTTTGGAATTCATGAGTAATGTTATAAAGGACTCTGGAGCCTCATTGTAATCATTCTTCTTAGACATATGCACATAGAAGCCACATCTCTTCTCAGAGATAGCTACCACCATTCGAGCAAGTTGTTTTCATTTCTACAATTTTACAGTTTCAACCTATTTTATGTATTCAATATAAGTTATTTTTCACTAGATATCAGTTGTTGTTCTCTGTATCTCTATGTTATTGTATCCAGCCTGTTATTTATTTCATTCTACTCATAAATCTGGATTAGTGGTATCAGAGCGGCCTGCTCTTCATTTATTTTTCTTCATTCATGTCCCTGACAAGATCTAGGTACACGAAGTTGGGACTCGAACTAGTCGACCCTTTGCAAGATCAGTCGCACTGAGTCCGACCAAAACTCATCAAGGATGAGAATAAAGATGATGGAGCCAGATATCCTTTTAAACTGTTGCTCGGGGAATCCCTTGCATGAAAAAGGAACGAAATGATGGAAAAAATTGCACATATCTTTCGACGACTGCCCACATGAGACACATCTTCACCAAGTGGCCATGAAACCCCCTTCAAGGTACAAGTAAATTTTGATATTCCATTATTTTAAGGACTGATAGATGTGGATGTTGTAGATAAATGGTTGAATATCCTCGAAGGGTATTTTTCGATCCACAATTTTTTTGATAGGAAAAATATTACGTTTTCACTCCTCAAGGTCGTCCCCCATGATAAGGATTGGTGGGATACTTACTCTGAGAAAAGGACCATAGAGGAATATGCAATATTTATGGTTTGACCCACATGGAATTCCTTCAGGGATGCCATTAAATAAAAATGGATGCTACAAGGACCAATACACAAGATGGACCACCTTGCATCTGGAAAGGGACCAGACAGTACCAGATTTCACCAATATTTTCCATACCCTTCGCACCAAATTGGGTATAAAATACTCAGAACAACATATGTTTCCCAAATAATGCAGATTTCTGCATAGATATATTCAAACATAAATGGAGTTTCTAGACATCGCATCATTAGGTATGACTTATAGATATGCTGTCAAGATCGAGCATAAATTTAAGTATAAGAGGTCAGATTTTGGATCTACAAACTACTCACAGCCGAAGCAGGGAAAAGGAAACCCAAACCCATAAAACAAGGGACAAAGAAAATATGGAAACTCTTAGGAAAACCAATCCAAGCCACACCATAAGAAGGGTAATGAGAAGTCGATGAAGGACACGGGAAAGTAGTGTGAATATGATAAAATCCCTTGGCACAATACCGAAGAATGTCATTCCAAGTAATCACTGGTGGTTGTGCCGAAATCTTCTGAGTCAAATGTAGATTATGAATTTGAATCAAATCCAAAAGGAGGGAATCGAATTATCTATGTTGAACCCGTTGCCATTGTCTCTACCACCAAAGTCTGGCCAAGTGAACCAGAGGAAGGGGAATGCCTCTTTCACTCACAGATGTGGATAAAGGGGGCTCTGCTTCATTTCATTGTCGATAGTGGTAGTCAGAAGAAATTGATCTTAGTATATTTTTTCAAGTGGTTGTACCTACTGATGACACTGCACCCGCAACCCTACACCATCAATTGGCTTCGCCAAGGAAGAGATATCTGCGTTAGCCAACAGGTTTGTCTTCCCTATGGCATAAATCCCTTCAAAGATGAGGTATTGTGTGATATTTCTCCCCTTGAAGTTTGTGATGTTCTTTTAGGATAACCATATTTGTGGAAGGTACATGTTGTGTATGAGTCTAGACCCCACATTGTTATTATTTCTTTGGGTATATAATTGTATAGGATACCAGAGGTAGTGCCGCCTACCCCTATTTATTTAATCTCTTCTAAGAAATGCAGTAAGGTCATTTCATAAAATCGAAAATTTGTCTTCTTTGTGATCCATTCTCATAGTAAGAAGAAGGTCTCCACCACATCCATGACCTCTACACAGAGCCTCTCTTTGCAACATAAGAAAGTGGAGGGAATCATGGATGAGTACAAAGATACATTCTCCTCACCCATCGAGGTATCGATGCACTGCCAAGTCAAACATCCAATTGATCTAACCCCCGATGTGCCTCTGCTTAATGGAACAATTTATCGTCGCTTGCTGATGGAAAATGATGAAATCAAGCAAAATATCCAAGAGATTCTTCAAAAGGGTCACATCAGACCCAAATCCTCCCCTTGTAGAGTCCCAATTTTATTGGTGCAGAATAAATATGGGACTTGGTGACTCTGCATTGATTACAGAGCATTAAACAAAATCACAGTCAGGAACTAGTACCCAATTCCTTGAATTGATGACCTTCTTGACCAACTAAAGGGGGTAAAGTTGTTAAGAAATATTGACCTAAAGTCTGGCTACCACCAGGTTCCCATCGAACCGACTGATGTATGGAAGACAACTTTCAAATCTAAAGAAGGTCTCTTCGAATGGCTGGTCATGCCCTTTGGCCTAACAAATGCACCAACAACTTTCATGAGGTTGATGGATGATGTATTGAGACCCTTCACCAACTCTTTTGTGGTGTTATATTTAGATGAAATCCTCATATTCAAAAGAACTTGGGAGGAGCACATGCAACATATTCAATAGGTTTTGAGCACTCTACAACAACACAAGCTATATGAAAACTTGGAAAAATGCTCCTTTGGCATGAACAAGGTCCAATAATTGGGCTAGATTGTTGATGAACATGGGGTACGTGTGTATCCAACTAATATCCAAGTCATCCATGATGGGCCAACCTTGACCACACTGACTGAGCTTCGAATCTTCTTGGGACTTGCCAACTTCTATTGATGGCTCATGTTGGGATTCTCCCATATTGCATGGGCCCTCAACCAAGTGACCAAGGGAAATGGTAAGACAAATTTCGCATGGGAGAAGGCACAACAATGAGCATTTAATGATTTGAAGCATCACTTGTGCTCAACTCCAGTACTCTCCTTAATCGATATGCAAAAACTATTCAAGATTGAGACTAATGCATCTGACTATGTTGTAGGCACAGTTCTCACTTAGCATGGACATCCAGTAGCATACCATAGTGAGGAAATATCAAATACTTTCCAGAAATACCCCACCCATGACAAGGAAATGCATTCCATTGTACAAGCGTACCATCATTGAAAACATTACATTCTTGGAAAGGAGACAATCATACACATTAATCACAATCCTTTGCAGTTCATACAGACACAAGGGAAGTTGCAGAATGACCATGATCAGAAGTGGTCCCCATACTTGTAGCAATTCCATATCAACATCAAGTATAAGAAAAGGAGAAAAAATCATGTTGCTAACTACCTCAATCGACCTCCCGTGGATGCACTCACCATCATGCTCCATTCCTGTGGGCATGAGACATCTGAGTGGCCCCAAGTTTATCAGCAAGATCCCAACTTTTACACCACCTATTAGCTCTTGGGTATAGGCACAATTGTCATGAGATTTTGCAGAAAGCCAATGCTAAGTACAAGCATTGCCATGATCAACATCGGGTACCACACAAGTTTCAGGTGGGAGACAAGGTTTGGTTACATTTGCAAAAAGAACACATTACAGGGCCCCATAATAATCTCCATCCACTTCTCTATGGGCCTTACACTATCACCAAGGTTGTGGGAGACAATGCTTTTGAGATCAACACTTCCTCCTTCCTTGGTTTGCACCCAGTGTTCAATGTGAAACTCCTCCAACCATATTTTCCACCATTATTGGAAACCTTAGAAATCATATAATAGTTGACACCCATAGAGATCAACCCTGAATGCATGGAACAGACATCCGCTGATAAGATAGTGGACACACAATTCAAGGGCACTCACCAACAGAGGATCCAACTTTATCGGGTTGTCAAGGCAGGGCTACTCCTACACCAAGTCAAATAGCTCACCCAGGGTCAAATTCAACATAAATTTCCTCACCTGGTGGGGACACTCAACACAATGGAGACTATTGCATCCTAAGGGGGGAGGACTGATCTAGGTGGATATTATTGGCCACCCACCTATTTCAACTGGATCTTTTTGATAGTTTTAGTTCAACATGTTCTTCTATAATCATTTATATTTGTGGTTCTACATTTTCAGGGCTGTCTAAATCTCTACACAACTTAGTGGCCTCCCACCTAATCCAACTAGTTTATTTTGGACTTTTTCGTGTCAGTACATCTTTCTGTATTTCTAGGTCTGTTTTGGGGCCCTAAACATTGTTTTTTATATTTCCACAGTAAAACAATAGATAGAGTCATATTTTGATGGGATATTATGTAGTTCTCGGAAATACCTTTCCAATGGTCTATCACGTTCCTAAAATGAAGGTCGTATGCAAAAGTTATGACCCTGGGAAGTTGAGGTACCAAATTACCCATTGAGGCCCACATAAATTTTGGTGTTTCATCTCCTAGGGTTAGGTTTTTGGATGTCTAGGGTTTTGGCATTCATGAGTAATGATAAAAATTCCTCTGGGGCCTCATTGTAATCATTCTACTCAGACGGATGTGAATATAAGACACATCTCTTCTCATAGATAGCTACCACCATTCGAGCAAGTTATTTTTAGTTCTACAGTTTTGTATTTTCAGCCTATTTTATTTATTCAATAGAAGTTATTGTTCACTGGATATCGGTTGTTTTTCTCCATATCTCTGTGTTATTGTATTCAGTCTATTATTTATTTCATTCCTCTCACAAATCTGGATCACTTTTTTAGTCTCAGATTGTAGCATTTGTATGCCTTTCTTTTGCTTTAATAACCAACTAGTATGCCTTTATCAAATCGATAATAAAATTTTCAAACTCGGTCATCTTCTCTTTTTATGTAGAACTTACTTCCACATACTCTAAAATGTTTGACATTTGTTGGTCTTCCCTTCCATAAATCATATGGTGTTTTATCATTGTTACTTATGATAATTCCTATGTTCAATATATGAACGATTGTGTGTACTTCCTATACCCAAAATATATTGCTCAACTTTGAATCCATCAACATGGTTTTGGCCATTTCTGTTATAGTTTTGTTCTTCCTTTCAATGACTCCATTTTGCTGAGCTGTCCTAGCTATTGAGAACTGCCTTTTAATTCCATGAATTCTTTTGACATGAATTCACCTCCATTGTATGACCTTAAGCACTTAATTATCGAATCCATTTTTTCTTCAACCATCTCTTTGAATATTTTGAAATTTGTGAATGCCTCTGATTTATTTTTGAGAAAAGACACTGCAATGATTCTTGTATAATCATCAATAAGTAGCATGAAGTACTATTCTCCATTTAGTCCTTTTTTTCTATTTGTTCCACATAGATCAGTGTGCACAATTTATAATGGATTTTTTGTAGAGTATTCCTTTGATCTGAATTTTTTTCTTGTCTGTTTTCCATGTAGACAATGCTTGCATATAGTACTGGCCATTTTTGAAATTTTATGCATTTCTCTTACTGCTTCCTTTATCTTGATCTTGAAAAGATTGTCAAATTTGATGTGTCCCATTCTTCTATTCCAAATCCAAATTTCATTTTATCTTCCCAAGAAACATCTTTCCTTTCCAATATCATTTAATATGTATATGTTGTTTGAAGTTCTTATTGTTGTATCTACCGATATTCCTGATCCTTACTTTCTTATCTCACACTTCTCAGAATCAAATATAAGTCTATGTCCTTGATCACACATTTGACTCAAACTCAAGAAATTATGCTTCATGGTTTCAACAAGTAGTAAATTATCTTCCTTGGCATCCTTACTTCCAAGATTGACTATGCCTTTCCCTATAATTTTGGATAATTTTTCATTACCAAATGAAATTGATCCATCTCATTCTTTCCTTAGAGTTATAAATCTATTCTTGTCACCTACATTATGTTTTTAACAACCACTCTCAATGTACCAATCACTTCTTTTGTTTTGTGCCTATAGTGCAAGGGAACATTCTTAAAAATTCAGTTTATTGTACTTCCTGATCCAAATTCTTGATGGTCTCTTTTGATGATTGTTGAATTCCTTCTTTGGTTCCTTTGGAAGAACTATAAATCTGCAATCTTTGTCCATGTGTCCAAAATTCTTGAATTTATAACATTCTACTTCATTGTTTCATGAGCCAAAAATGTTATAGTTTCTATTGAATCCTTCATGAGGATTTATCAAATGATTAATTCTAGGGTGACCTTCATAGTTGCTTCTATTTTTAGCATAAGATTTGTATTTTATAAATTTTTGCCCAAATTTTTTAAAAGAATAACATGAACCAAGAAAGATAGTTTCATACCTAGGATATCTTCTGAATTGTGTTGTTCCTTTGTAGTTTTCTTCTTGATTTATTTCCATGGGTGGCTATTGATTTTGAAACCTGGGTTTTCTAGATGGTTCCATTCTTCTTTAGTCTTCTTCTTGGTCATTCTCATGTGAAGGCTTGCATTCTTCCTTCTTGGTGAATCCTCTGTTGATTTCTTCATAAGTCCTTTGTTATGCTATATATTCTATAGCCATAGAGCTCAAACCCTTCTCTGTATGTGTTTGGTTGTATCCTAGTCCATACCTATCATGATATTCCCTTTGAGCACTGATGATTTCATCCAATATTTTGGTGATGTTCTACTGCATATATCTTTTCTAAATTTCCTTGCTTAGTGAAACTATTTCAGTTTCTAAGTTTTCTTTCTCCTTTTCCTTTTCTTCCATCCTTCTTCTAAGTATCTCTTCGATCCTTATTTCTTCTTCAACTTGGACTTTCAGTTATATAATCATCTATTGATCTTTTTAGAGTTAGGATTTTGAGAATCCTCCTTTAGAAAAATTAATTGTCCCTTGAGTGATTTGTTTTCTGTCCTCTCTCTTTTTAGTTCTTATAAAGAAATGATTAGTTATTCTCTGAGATAAACTTCACCTTCTTATTCATAATAATCTACATCATTTTGATAAGCCATAAAGAGTACATTTTCTGAGTCACTGTCACTATCATCATCCTCATTAGATGATGAAAGTAGAGAGAGTGTCTTCCTTTGTTCTTGTTTCTTCTCTTGTCTCCCTTTTCATATTTTTTTTCTTTCTTAGGAACTTCTTCTTCATCATTCTCTTTGTTCTTATCATATGGACATTTATCAACAAAATGACCAATTTTATGATAGTTAAAACATTTAAAAAGAAGCTTACCTTCGTACTTGTCTGTTCCTTTTTTTAACTTCCTTACGAAGTTCGCCATCTCTTCATCTTCATTAGAATCATCGTTGCAGCCACAATCTGACTTTGGCTTTTTCTTATTCTTTTTGGTCTACTTGGATGCCTTGAATTTTTCTTCCTTCCTGGATTGATTCCCCCATTTTGTTTTCATCTCACAGGATGTAAATATTCCATTTATCTCATCCATGTTTATCGTAACAAGATATTCTCTCTCTTCTAGGGATGAAATCTTAGGATCAAATCTCATTGGAAGAGACCTAAGTATGTTCTGGACAATCACTAGTTCTTTAAATTCTTCTCCCAAGCCTTTAATGGAGTTCACGATTCATCAACTCATATAAAGTAAGCCACAATATTTTCATCTTCCTTCATCTTCAATTGCTCAAACTTTCTCCTATAGGTTTGAAACTTGCCCCCTTTTACTTTATCATCTCCTTCGTAGATATTTTTAAGTTTGTCCCAAATTTCCTTTGTAGAGTCTTAATGCATAACCTTCACATATATTGAGTTCTCTAGGCCATTCAAAATCATATTTGAGGCCTTTGAATTATTTTCATTGAGTTTCTTTCCATCTCTATCTTTTGGAGTAGTGGTAGGTATCGTGTATCCATCTACTACTACTTTCCAAACATCAAATCCATGTTCTTGTATATATGTTTTCATTATTATTCTCCAAAAGGAACAATTATGTCCATCAAACTATGGTACTCCAATCTTAGTGTACTCCATAATCTTCCTTCCAGTGGTTAGACTATTTTCTTGAAGGAACTGCTCTTATACCAATTGTTGGAATATTGAGAGGGGGGGGTTGAATCAATATTATGCACTCTTTTACCACTTTTAATTAGAACATGTAATCATTAGCTTTATCAACAATATATCATCAATATATCATGAGCAGTATCAATCAATAGAGCATAACAAATAACCACATATACATAGTACAATAAAATTTACGTGGAAACCCAAATGAGAGAAAACCACAGAATGGTTTCTTATATGTCAAAGATTACAAACATAGTTACCAACTTAACGAGAACTCTATAGAGTTATCATTTTTTGAGGGGTCACATTTTTTACCCCATTTTAAAAAATGGTGCTACCGGTAGCAACCCCCCTCCCTTTTTAGGTGGTTTTTTGATATTTAAATTTTTTTGATTCATAATGTTTCCACATTATTTTTTTAAATGCTTGTTTTTTCATCTATTTCCAATTTTTTCTATTCTTTTTTCAATGTTGTTTTTAGCATGCTTCTTTCAATCTTGAAAATATTTTTTACCATTTACTTTTTTGAAATTAAAATTTTTTGTCTCCTTAATTAATTTATGGTTCCATTCTTTCTAAATATATTAGAAAATATCATTTTTAACGCATGTTTTACCTTTACTTCAATACATAGAAAATAATTGTGGTTAAATAACACCATTTTTAAATATTTAGCAAAAACAACTAATTTAAATTGTTTTTGATAAATAAAAAACTTAAAAAAAACTAAGAAAAATAAAATAATTGAAATAAAAATATAAATAAAAATAAAAAAGAAAATTTATGTATAAAAAAAATTAAAGAAAAAACTTAAAAAACTAAAGAGGAAGCTCCAACTCCTTGAGTTCTCCGACACCAACTAGAAGGAGGCTAGAACACCCTTTCCTTGACTTGGCCCATCGCCCTGAAATATAAGTGTAGACCCAAACAATCACTACCATTGATCAAACTGTAATTTCCAGTGTCACTGATACATCAAATTGTCACTGCCATTGTCATTGCTAGTGTCACTATCACTACTGCTGTCACTCACACATTCACATCAACCTATAATTGATGATCAACCAATCATCTAATCGATCATTGTCTCTGTCACTGATATGCCATCATCAACCATCTATAACCAGATCCACTCACATGGATACAAAACCATCACCATACCATGTACCATAACCTGTACCATACCATATGCCAAATATCCAAGATGTGCCAATTTCTAAAAATATGCCTCAAGTATGACTCGTAACAACCAAGATCATATACCAAGTATATGCCTCAAATATATGTCAATATTACAAAGATGTGCCTCTAACAATGAACCATAACATCCATAAACTAAGTACCAAGGATATGTCTCAAGTATGTACCATTATCACCAATACATGGACCTCAACCATATGCAACCATATACCAAAAGTACCTCCAATACATGCCTTAAGCATGCACCATATCATCCACGATACAAGATTCAATAAAGCACATAAAAGACATACCTTTACTCATGAAGAAACAACTGATACATACCAACTCGGATCTTGTAACAAATTTCTTGTACCATGTTACCTTGCTGCAACTTGAACCAAGAATCCTTCATCAAATATGTCTTAGTCTCATTGGACATATTCCAGATATCATGCGGGGCCTCGCGTGACAAACACTAAACAACCTACGGGGGAGCCTCATGGGACACTAGTAGCCTGACCCGCTGGGGTCAGCTAAACTAGGGTTTCCTGAAACCCTTCCCTCTCTGCAACTCTAATACTTTTTCACTCCTTTCTTCCTCAGATCCACTTCCTCGGATGCGCTACAAAAGTATTTACCAAAATATCACTTGAAAGATAGATAAGAATTGAATTTTTCTATGTAAATATGAGAGGCTTCTTGAGGTGTATTTATACTTTTCCATGTGACTTCTTTTCTTCACTTTAGGTATAACATGTACTTTCTTGTTATAATTGTTTTACCCTTTAATTAATGACTTGTAACTTCTTGTTGCAACCATTTAAGGGCTTCTTAACATTTCTCCGAGGATTCCAACTTCATTACCTCATAACTCTTCAACTGTGAGGAACCACATGGCGTACTACATACCGTTGGAAATGCCATGACAATGACTATCAATCTATGAGGGTTTTGTATACACTTGAAGTATTCTCTAACCTCATTTCCTTAGTCAACTTTGGGCCTCATGACCACACCTAATCCGGATTATGTTCGGAATGAAATGAAAGCACATATATTACAATGAAACACTCATGAAAATTGCTAGAAACATAGAAATACAACAATACTTGATTTCTATTAATGAAAGAATTGTAAAGAGACTGTAAAATATCGAGTGAAAGACTCACTAGAATGGTGGCATATTTATCTCTGAGAAGAGACGTGACGGCTACGATCATTTTCTAGAAGATGATTACAATGAGGCTCTGAAGGACTTTTATGTTAAACAAGAATGCCAAAACCCTAGACATAAAAAACCCTAACCCTAGGAGATGAAACGCCAAAATTCATGTGGGCCCCATTTGGGTAAGTTAGCACATTAACTTCCCAGGGTCGTAAATTTTTCATACGATCTCCATTTTAGGCTTGTGATATCCCGTTGGAATGGTCTTTTCGAGAACTACACATTACACTGTCAAACTCTGACTCCGTCTATAGTTTGACTGTGGTGAGCCAAAATAACACTGTTTAGGGCCCCAAAATAGCCCTGTAAGTACAACAAGATGTCATGACATGAAAACATACAAAATAAGCCAGTTGTATTAGATGGGAGGCCACCAATATCCACCTGGAAGATGTGTAGGGATCTAGACAACCCCATAAGTGTAGAACCCCCAATTACAAAGAAGTACAGAAGAACGTGATGAACTAAAAAATGACAAAAGGAGCAAGTTGGAATAGGTGGTTGGCCACCAATATCCACCTAT
Source organism: Picea mariana (assembly GCA_032191745.1). Taxonomy (NCBI): domain Eukaryota; kingdom Viridiplantae; phylum Streptophyta; class Pinopsida; order Pinales; family Pinaceae; genus Picea; species Picea mariana. Next base: position 23,718 of record JASDQU010209921.1, read on the forward strand.
ATCAATCCTCCCCCCTTAAGAAGAAATAGTATCCATTATGTTGAGTTCCCAGGGAAGAGGGGAAATTTTTTTCTGAATCTGAATCTTGGTGAGCTTCATTCTTTGTTGGAGAAGCTATGTTGCTTGGTCTATGGAAGAATGCGACAAGCCTGTTGATGGTAGGGTTCAATATGCTCCACCAATATGTTGTCTTTGGATTTGACAGGGCATTGTGTAGGCACCATCGTAGGTGAAGAAATAATATGTTTTTGCTGGATAGAAGGTGTTGAGGCTGCAGTGGTTGTAGCGGTATTCTGTGCATCCTTTGAACATAATATGAAGATGATGCATTTTGTAGTATGAGAGATTACCTTGCAGAACTATTTTGGTGGAGCGGTAGTCGGAACTACCTCTGGTATGCTATAGAGATGACCTCCCATAGTAATAATGACACTACGGGGTCTAGAATCATAGACATCATGACATCTCCACATATGTGGTTGGTTGAAAACCACATCATGGACATCAATAGGGACAACATCATACATTACCTCATCCTTGAAGGGATCGATTCCATAGGACAGGCAACACTGCTGGATGACATGAAGATCTCGCCCTTGGTGAAGCCACACGATTTTTTATGGCTGCGAGTGTGGTGTTGTCAACAACCCAAACTATTTGATATCCTTAGTCGAGATGAGTTTCTTCTAGCTATCATTATCAACAATGAAATGCAATGGGGTCCCCTTCACCCACATCTGTGAATGGAAGAGAAGCTCCCTCTCTTCAGGATCTACCTATTCTTCTAGTTGAATTGTTGTGGTTGCGACAGTGGTAGTGGGGTCTGCATCGATGATCTGTCTATTTTAAATATTTTTTGGATTATATTTCGAATCAGGGTTTGGATCAGTGTCTTTGACCTCAACCACCAGTGACTGTTTCGAGCGACATTCATCAGTGTTGTGCCAGGGTATTTTGTGGAAGTCACACAATTTCCCAGTGTCATTCTTCATATTTCCTTTACCTTTCTTTTCCTATGTCTTGGACCAGTTTTCTAGAGGTTTTTGGTTAGGGACGTCCTTAATATGCTTTGGTTGTAGCATATTTACAGACCTGAATTCCCATTTGTTCTGATGCCTAAATTTCTACTCGATTTTGACAGCATATCGATAGGAAGCTCCTAATGATGAGATGTTTAGCAAATCCATTTTGGTTTGGATGTACCTATGTATATCCCCACAGTATTTCAGAACCAAATGTCGCTTGGAGTCTTTTATACCCAAATTGGTGCACAAGGTATGGAAAGTATTTGTGAAATACGACATTGTTTAGCTCTTCTCTTGCTGCAGTGTGGTCCATCTCATGCACTGATCTTCATAGTTATCAACAGGATAGTATTGTTCTTTGACCTCATCCAAAAAATAATCCCAAGTGAGCTTGGCCCCATATTATCCAGATTCCTCTATGGAAATTTTCTCCAAGTAAGTTTCTAACCAATGTTCGACATGGGGGAGAGCCTTGAGGAGTGAGAAGGTGATATTTTCCCTATCAGAAAATTTTTGAATAGTTAAATAACCTTCTAATAGATTTAACCATTTTTATAGGGAATCCACCTCTATCTGACCTTCAAATATGGGAATATCAAAATTAACTTGTTCCTTGAAGGGAGAGGTTCCTCCAAAATGGCCACTTGAGGAAGATGCGCCTATTGTTATCAATAGGCATTGAAGGATGTGTGCAAAATTCTCCATCATTTTGTCCCTCTGTCGTGATAGAGCTTTCTCAAGAAAAAGGTTAATATAATATTTTTCTCCGTTGTTTTTCTTTTCTTCTCCATCGAGGGTTTCTTGGGCATGCAAGAGTGATTGTCCTCAAGAGAGACAATCTTGGGACCCAACTAGCTATACTCAGACCTCATCAGGGGAATTCACTAAAAACAATCAAGAGCAACCTGCTCTAATACCAATGATCCATATTATGTTCAAAACGAAATGAAAGAAAATATATTACAATGAAACACTCATGAAAATTTTCAGAAACAAAGAAATACAACAATACTTGATTTCTATTAATGAAATAATTGTAAAGAGACTGTAAAATACAGAGCGCAAGACTCACTAGAATGGTTGCAGCTTTATCTCTAAGAAGATATGTGAGAGCTACGCTCATTCACCAGAAGATGATTACAATGAGGCTCTGAATGCCTTTTTATGTTAAATAGGATTGTTGAAACCCTACACATCCAAAAACCTAACCCTAGGAGATGAAACGCCAAAAGTCATGTGGGCCCCGTTTGGGTAATTTAGTACATTAACTTCACGATGTCATAACTTTTGCATACAATATCTGTTTTAGGCGTGTGATAGCTCGTTGGAAAGGTATTTTCTAGAACTACGCATTATTCCATCAAACTTTGAATCTATCTGTAGTTTGACTTTGGCGAGCCAAATTACACTGTTTAGGGGTCCAAAACGACCCTCGAAGTACAACAAGATGTGCTGACATGAAAACTAATGGGTGTTATATATGTACTAAAAGCACACTAAAAACCCTTAATTAAATTGTCAACCTGAGGTAAGTAAACTTAGAGTTATAGAAAAATATATGCCAAGGTAGAAGGGCTTGTAGTAGTATAGTCTAACTAAGGAAGTGGCTATCTAAGGCTAATCTATTCAAGCAAAGCTATCTAATGAGAGAAACCCTACTAAGAAAATTTAAACTATGTAACCTAAGTACTTTTGAACCAAGGATCGATGGATAGTTCTAGAAAAGAAAATTAAAACCCTACTAAGAAAACTAGTTCAATCATAACAATAAGCAAAAGCAAACTATTTAAGCATAACAATAAACAAATACCAACAACAAACTACTTTAACTAGTCTACTTAAATTCAATGAACAACTATCCTATGAAAGCAAGAAAATAAACAAGCAACTATACTATCAAAGCAAGAATAA
>JASDQU010209922.1:0-15019 GCA_032191745.1 Picea mariana
CTCTCTCTCTCTCTCTCTCTCTCTCTCTCTCTCTCTCTCTCTCTCTCTCTCTTATATACATATACAAATACATACATATATGTATGTATTGTGTGTAACCTACATGAGCAAGAAACATGTGATGTATTTTGACTATATATGATGAAATCTTGACCTCACACATCAAGTGGCATCTATTATCAACCCAATTTCGTTCACATGTGACATTTAAGTTATTTTACCTAGAACCATCACAAAGTAGAATTAGCAAAAATCAATACACTTAAAAGTATCAATAACAGGGCAAATTACATTGCATTCACCCTAGTCAAATCTATAGTTGACGAAATATAGGTTTGTGTGGGATGTCAATAAAATCAATAAAGGAATAAACCTTTATGAATCAAGGAATAAAGGTTTGCGTGGGTATTCAATAAAATCCAACTGACCCATAACCCTCTAACCCATATCTACTTGGAACAAATCCTTCGCCCCAATGACCCCTTATGTCATCACCCCCTTTCACCAATATAACATACTAAATATTTGAACACTAGTCCACCAACCCCTAACCCTTAACATTAACTCATTGATTCTTAAAATTTAGCCAACATGCTTAATACAATAATCTCTAACACATAATGCATCATTCATGACTAACCCAATAATCCCAACCCAATAAACCCCTGACCTAATAAACCTAACCCAATAGTTTCTATAATCCCACTAACCCTATCCCAACCAACTAAACCAATAATCCTCTAACCCAAAATCGCTCACCCTTGAACCACTACCAAGACACGAAAGTCATTCTTACCTTTGAAACATGTAACTTAGGTGACAACATTATTTAGAATCACCTAGATGGGTTTGGGCCTCTCATCTCCCATGTGCAGGAAAGCATTTGTTTGGGCTACTATAGCATAAATAATGTCCTTTGACATTTTTTTTTAAATTATATTCCTTTCGAAACCTTGCTTAGTTGTAGCTCTCTCAACCATAATACCATTGATTTCCATGTGGGGATCCAACATAATAATATATTAACTAGAGGGTGTTCAATGCAGGTTTCCAAGGCTTCCTATCTAACTTTTATAAGGAAGTAAATATGTAAACCATCATATGGTTAAAATATCTTAAAATATGTACACATGAAAAAACCAATCATCATCTTCATAATCATAATCATCGTCATCATTATCGTGTTCATTATTGTCATCGTCATTTACATCATCATAATCGTCATCGTCTTTGTCTTCATTATCGTCGCCATCATCATTGTGATGATGATGATGATGATGATGATGATGATGATGATGATGATGATGATGATAATGATGATGATGATGATGATGATGATGATGATGACGACGATGATGACGACAACGATAATGATGATGATGATATTTTTCACATAGTCAATGTTATGGTTGATATATTATCCCATCGACCGATAAGCCTCTAACCCATATCTACTTGACACATGCCCCTTCACCCTAATGATCCCTCGTGCAATTTTTCCATTTCACCTATATAACATGCTAAATAATTTAAACATTGGCCTAGCAACCCTAACTATTAACATTAACCCATTGACTCTTAACTTTTACCATATGCATGCCTAAACTAATAGCCTCCAACCCCTAATGCATGATGTGTGATCAACCCCTTAAACTGCTAACACAATAGCCCCAACCCTCAAACCCCCTTTGAGTCACTAGTATCTCTAACCACACTAACCCTTTCCCAACCCACTAACCCTCTAACCCAAAACTCCCTAACCCTTGAAACATTACCAAGACCAAAAGGTCATGCTTACCGATGGAACACCTAAGTTAGATCACAACATTATTTAGAATTCCCTATATGGACTTGGGCCTCTCATCTCCCACATGGAGGAAAATTATTTATGTGGGATACTATAGGTAAATAACGTCCTTCAAGAATTGTTTAGGAATCATGATCCTATTGGAGCCTTGATTAATCATAACGCACTTAACCATAATACCATTGAACTTGATGGAAATGCAAGGATCCAACTTAATAAATATTGAGTAGAACATGGTTAATGCAAGTTGTCAAGGATCCCTCTGTAACTTGTACAAGAAAGTAAATATGTAAATCATCATATGGTTAAAATATATTCAAGTATTCAAGTCAATTGTGTCTAATGCGAATGGTTTAGAGGAGAAATTGTTCTCCTCTCCACTCGGGTTTTAATCCTACTTGTGACATGTTATCTCTTTGTGTGTCAATTCTTGACTGGGATCTTCATGAGTTGATTCTTAATGGGTCTATTAAGGTATCAATAATCTCATTCTAGTATATGGGATTGAGATTGGTCTAGTATATGGGATTGAGATTGGGATGAATTGTATTCCAAAGAAGAAATAAAATGTAAAACTATGTAAATAAAAAATAAATAAATAAACATTGTTTTCATCACCATCATCATCCCCATCATCATCGCCATCTTGGTGGTCATCATAATCATTTTCATCATTGACATCCATCACAATGATGATGTTGACGACGACGATGATAAGGATGTGAATGATGATGATGATGATATATTTAAACATAGTTGATGTTACGATTGATATGGTATCCCAGCAACCCATAACACTCTAAGCACTAACCCACTAATCCTCTAACCCAAAACACCCTAACCCTTGACCCACTACTAATACTTGAAAGGCATGCTTACCCTTGGAACACCTAACTTATATCACAACACTCATTAGAATTCCATAGATGGGCTTGGGCCTCTTGACATCCCCCACATGGAGGAAACAATTTGCGTGGGCTATTGTAAGATAAATAATCTCTTTTGAGAATTGTTTAGAAATGATACTCCTATCGAAGACTTAATTAACCATAACTTGCTCAACCATAATACCATTGAACTTGATGGGCATACAGGGATCCAACTTAATAATATATAGAGAAGAGGGTGGTGAATGCAAGTTGTTAAGGCTTTTTATCTAACGTGTACAAGGAAGTACATATGTAAAGAATCATATGGTCAAATATGTTAAAATATGCACACACACCAAAAAAAACAATAGTCGCCATCATCATCAACATCATGATCATCATTTTCATTGTCGTTGCCATYGTTGTCATCGTCATCATCATTATCGTGGTCATGGTCATCATCATGATTATTGTCATCGTCATCATCATGATATCATCATCGTTTTCATCATCATCCTTGTCATCACAATGATGATATATTTTAACATAGTTGATGCTATGGTTRGTTTGGTATCTGATCAATCCATAACCCTCTAACCCATATCTACTTGACATATCCCTTCACCCCAAAACCCCTCACACAAGTGCCCCCTTTCACCCTTATAACTTGCTAARGGCTTTGAACACTAGCCTATCAACCCCTAACCCTTAACATTAACCCATTGATTCTTAACCTTTAATCCACACATAACTAATGTAATAACATCTTACCCATCATGTGTAATTCATGACTAACCCCCTAAATCACTAACCCAATGACCACCTAATTTGAAGCATGAATGGTCTATGCATTGGTGGATGTTATATTAATTTTCATAGGTCGATGCTAATAGCATTAGATTTAGCATTGACCCCATATTACATTGAAATAGTAGCGCCAACTTTAGCATCAACCCGACTGGGAAAAAAAGAAAGACCAAACTTAAAATAAATTGGCCACAAACTCAACAAAATATGAAAAGAGAGTTTACCCTTTTCATTTATACTTGACATATTTATGAAATCAATGCTTGTGGGTTTATATGACATGGTTTATGAAATCAGCAAGAGAAGAAAAATTGTGGATTATGTGACAAAATTTGTGAAATCAACTAAAGAAGGAAAAATGTTTGAAGGTGAGAGGATTTTTCTTAAATGAGAGGAGAAAAAAAGTGGTGAATGAGAGTAAATGACAATTATTTGGCCATATTTTCCTATCCAAATTTTTAACCTGGGATCTACTTTTATAGGATTTATGCTTCCATGGGCATCAAGGAAAGATTCATGGAGAATTGGATTGATTATTTGATGCAACAATGTACATTGTTTTCAATGTTGCCAAGCATTATTTTCCTTTTTTTCTTGAATCCTCTAGCAATGATGAGTTGTAGCAGAGAAGATAGTGAAGGAGATAACAAAAAGGTAGTGGAGGAGTCAATACTTATTTTCAATATGTCATGTATTTCAAAAGGAGCAACAATATGCTAGAGTGCCCAATGCGTTGGAAAAGAACATGATGCAACAAATGTGTTGGCCAAACTTCATTATATGGATGGACAAAGAGGTAACCTTGTTTGGATGATGTAAGTATGTAATTGTTTGTTTGATTGTGTATGTTTGCTTAATTTGAAGGAATGTGTTAATTTTTTATGAAGGGTGTTATTTTCATATAATCAAGCACTCCAACAAAGAGGAAACGCTACCTTGTGAGACCACCCTAATAATGTCAATACTAAACTTTAATTCTTTGTCGTGGCATTTTATTCACCATCTATGAACATTAAAATTCAATGGGGTTCATCTATTGTCAATCGTTTATCATTGTCTTGGATACATGTAGAACTTATACCTCAATTGACAGTTTGAATGTCAAAGAACTTCAATCTTACATCCAATCAAATACTTCATTCAAAATCCAAGTCTCATGCAACCACAACCTCAAATGTGATTGGGTGGTACTAAGTTTTTGCATGATTATCACATATTACACTTTTTATTTAACTTTTTTCTTTATTTCAAATGGGGAAATTGGTGTGGTCCTCAAAGTTCAATGTCCAATGATTTCAAACTTCAACCATAGACAATATGAATACTAATCAAATATTCATTTTCTTTTAATATAACTAGTTAATAAAACATTAAGGCCTCCACCCAAGCCCTTCTAAATTTATCTTACTTCCTTTATTTAATAAAGGAAGTAAATAAATAAAAACATGTTGATTATCTTGCTAGGATCATTGCTAAAGAAACTTTGTCCCATCGCATAGCTTGTTCGCATAGCTTATTCTTTGTGACCTAAATCAAATAACCTTATATTCCATCCATAGCTTAACTTGAATGCCATAATATCCAACACCTTTCCATCTTCCAAGATCTTCCTTCTTCGTTTACATAGGATCGAGACATGGATCACATCATCAAGCTTATTATGGTATTATTGGATTAGCACGTGTTAATTCACCTTCATCTTTGTGGACATTAAAAAGAATTAAAAAATAAAAAAGAATGCTTATCCTAAGAAATCCCTGACATAGCATTATTTAGAACATCCTTATGTTCATATATTTCTTTGGTCATTCTAATTGATAAGAAAGATGCCTTTGTCTTTAATCCATTCTTAATTATATGTCCATGATCCATTATTAATTATATGTGCATGAGCATATGAAGGAAATCCTTCATTGAGAAATTATATCGAACATTGTTTGTATGGAGAACAAATTGAGCTCACGCCGACTTTGCACATGGAAAATTTAGTGCAACTCTCCCATTAGACTTGCATAGCACTAACCTTGTCAGTCATTCATTGGCTTAGTGTTGTTCCACAAATAAGCAAGCCCTAACACATACCTATGCTAAAGCCAAGCCATAACACATACCCATGCTAGATTGTTGAAGGTATTTAAGCATGTGGTGTCATCACTCACAACTATCATTGATTTCTTTGAAACTATATTGTAATTGTTTCATGTACCCACCTACATATAGTTATATTATTGTACTCACTTGCATTTATTACCTTGATAACTCCAAAGTACTCTCTTGGATATTCTTGGAAACTCTTATTGACAATTCTGCGACAAGTTGAGCATGCTTCTTTATAACTACTAGGTTTTTCAAGGTGTTTCTCAAGGTAATGGTTATGTGTTTTTACACCTAAGAGAATATAATAATAATATAAAAGCCATATAATTGACATCAATAAATGTTATTGGTTATTTTTGTTGAATGTTTTTTAGATGATAACAATGGATAGGAAACAAGGAATAATCCATACAAATCCACAACTTGACCTTCCTCTTTGGTCAATGTGATATCAAATAACAACCAACAATGGAATAATTATCATCATTGATTACTTATCTTGTTTGATAATCAAAGTAGTTTTGAAAAGATAATAAGAATGAATTTGTGTTTATTTTCTACATATATTGAAGAGTTTCATGTCCTAATTGATGCTCTCAATGATTATTAATGGTTTATTTTAAAGGTGGATCTTGTTAAAAGTAAAAGTTAATATAGATAGCATGTAGTTTGAGGACAAGATCGATAAAAGTTAATATAGATAGCATGTAGTTTGAGGACAAGATCGATGTTGATCTTTTAGATGAATGGATTAATAAGGTCAAAGCCTAATTACCTAATAAACATATACATGAAGAGAAGATTATCTTTGTAATAATCAAGTTTGTGCCTACTACACTCTACTAATGAGAGTCTTAAATTGGTGAAATTTTAGAGAACCCAGAGAAAGTTCAATTAGGCCATGCATAATTAATTATATCCCTTAAAAAATTATGACACTGATTCATTAGTGTCCACAATTACATATGTACAAGGATTGAGGATTTCAATATTCTATGACTAATAAATTCCATAATTTTATAACACATCATCAATTAGGTGTAGCTCGAGTGGTTGTGAGGAAAAATTGTTACCCTCCCCACCCAGGTTCAAATCTCACTTTGTGATATGTATGCTCTTAGTGAGTTGATTGTTGATAAGCTATAAATGATCTATTCATGAGTTGTTGAGTTGACCTTGTGCCTAGAAGAATCTAGGGTTTACCGTAGGTACCATCCTTGGAATGAGGGGAAGTGCCTAAGTTATTTCCCCTGGGATATGTTACTTGGAAAATAAAAATAAATAAATAAATAAAAATGATAACACATCTTGATATCCAAGTGTTAGAGCAACAAAATCCTCGACTATCATAGTGAAAAATGAATGTCAATCCTTCAAGAACATTAAAATCCCGCCACCAATGATTTTGACAATATTCAATTAGCCATCAAGTACCTCTAAAACTCGAGACATGAGGAAACATAAGATCAACTCAAGCACTACAATCCACACTCGTGTCTTTATACATGCATTCGTTAATTATATAATACTCTTCTTGAGAAGCAATATATAATTTGCATGTCTCTCTTTACTCATATTTTCATACTATAAGAATAATTCTAAGACTTTCTAAGACTTTTAATGCTTGTGTTGGAATAACTATTTTTCCAAAAACCATTGGGACATCCCCAAGCATTGAAGTGGTCCATTAATGAAGTCAATGATAATCTTCTAATAAAAGTCTTGGGATCAAATTTTACATAGCATTACTTGCTATCCTATTGATGAAACACCTAACAATATGCTCGATATATTTAATTAATAATTCCTTATGCAAAATATAATTTCCTAAATTAAGGATTTTCTCTATTTGAATAATTGATTAAAAAAACCAATACATCTGTCAAATGTAAAATCCATATAAAATCCAATACCTTCATTAAAATATCAAGATATGAAACCAACAGGTGGTGCCATTACTCCTAACTCCTTCTGTTATGGCATTGTTTCTATGTAACTCAAGGTATTCGACAATACAACTTGGGAAACTCCATATACATCATTATTTCTTTGTCAAGAGTCCAATTCCACCTCATTCTAGTCTTTTTCAAGGATTGTTTTACTAATAAATCATATCTAACCCAATTTCAAATGTCAACAAAATTTAAAAAAAAAACATATAAAAGATCATAAATGGTTGTGTATTATAGAGTAAGTGGTGGCTTCTAGATCGCTAAGCATCATTGTGATGTAGCTAGTTAATCTTGTAACAAAAGGATGCTCTTGATTACAAATTTGATCAAAATCTAGTAGAATTTCAACCATTAGTTTTATTCCACCATTATCCAAATTTTGTGCATGGTAAAACAATACCCTTAAAGTTTTTCTATTTTTTATTTAACTCAAATTATCAAAAAATCATAAAATTAATGAGATCAGATTGTTAAAAAATCAATAAAATTAATAAAAACTATAACTTCATGTATCATCGAATTTCGACAAATGAAGAGAAGTTTTCTACAAGGTTACCACCCTATTGTCATATCTCTTCTCACTTATTGTTATAAATCATTCGAAGATATTTCCATAATCCCAAAATGGATTTTGTTTATTAAAAACATAAATTATTAGTTTTCCACGTGATTGTCTTAAATGTAAGTTGTATGCGTTTATAAAATGTATTTTGGTCAATACAATATGTTTAGATTTATATATAGTTAATTATTGATGAGTAAGATTTTAAATGCATTGTAAGCATGGGTTTTCCATCTGCAATGAGGCTCTCCTGATCATAATGAGCAATTATTTTAATGAGGCTCTCCTAATCATAATATATTTCTTTCTTCTCTCCTGATCATAATGAGCAATTATTTTAATGAGGCTCTCCTAATCATAATATATTTCTTTCTTCTCAAATGGATTTTGTCTTTATATGAATTTAAGTAACCATGTTTTGCATAACATTATCTTAAATGTTGGACATATGTTTTAGATTTGTTTTTAATTAAAGCTTTTTTCCATAACATTGCAATAGATTTGAAGAAAATTGTTTAAAGTTTAGTCCTTTGAACATTCAATCTAGTGTCTATTTATAATCCTTGTTTTAATTAAATTTGTGCATTGAATATAAATAGGGATATTATTCACTTTTTTTTCCAATGTTTTGAGCATTAGTGAATTAACTTTGTTGGACCTTTAATGTTTTACAAGTGGACTCGATATAAATACATCATTGTGGTAGATAAGATTTCACAAGCCTCAAGGGTTAACTCAAGTGGTCAAGAGCCAAGCGTAATATCTATCCCCTTAAAGTTGGAGAGGTTATGGGTTTGACTCTCTTGATCCTCTTGGGGTTAGGCTCCATAATCAGGGCTAGCATTATACCCCATTTACCATCCATAGATCATGGGGAAGTATTTTCCATGAAGTTTTCCTTAGAAAAAAAAAGATAAGATTTCCACAAAATGGGAAGAAGCAAAAGGAGTGAAGAACAACTCTTTGACTTGGAATACTAAGTTCCTTTCCAAAGATGTATTCACCCTATTTGAATATTCCTTGTAGATCACATTCAACAAAGGGATTGATGTTACAATGGCCATGATAGAAGAATTGATAGAATAATTTGAGGTCTTTCATTATAAGAGCACATATATCAACCTATAGAAATGGATAATCATAAAACACAAAAAAAACTATGGTTTGGACTTTAACCATGTTTTGTGGATTTGATCAAAGAGGTTTAGCCAGTAGGTTGGATGCAGTGTTATGGGCATACATAATAGCTTCAAAGTTCACTATAGGATCCGCTCACCTCAAGTCAGATATTGGAATGGAGATTGTTTTACCAGTGGAATTTTTGATTTTATATCTTCAAGTACTAATGGAAGAAAGACGATACACTAGTTATCCACGGAGTGAAGATTGGAGCAGTGGAAACGGCCATAATAAAATGGGTAATGAGTCAAGTATCATTGATGGTCGATCAAGAAACATAGATAAAATGAGAAACATGACAAGAAGGTCACAAAGTGCCCATTTTGTCAAGAAGGTACTTATGTTATCCTCTTCAACTGTGGGAGGAGATACAATATTGAAAATTAAACGTTCAGGTGAATGGTCCATTGATTTTCAATACTGTTTTTTACAATGAATCAATAGAAACCAATAACGTAAATGGTACACCATAGGACAACCAAGCATACCTACTTTAGTTAGGTAACTACTTTGAGTGATCCATTTTTATAACTTAAACTTTATGTCATAGTGTATAATGTCAAAATAGGAGTTTTCTAGGGTTTAAATTATTCAGGGCATGTGTCTTTAAACACATTGTCAAGCGAGTTGCAACTCRTGATAAATAAATAAATAAAGCCTCCATTAGCCAAGYAAATTGTTACTTTGGATTCAAAATACTTGGATTATGTTATTTGCACAAACCACCATGCATTTTGATTCCCTAAGAACATTCCAAATGATAATTTTTTGGACGTGAAATTTCATCTATATGAAAACTTATAAAAGTAGCAACAATAGGTCAAATTCACAAAGAAAAATYTTRTGGGCTAGTGGTGAGAATTCTTCACAAAGAAGAATCTTGTGGGCTAGTGGTGGGAATTCCCACCTCCATGATGCATAAGTACACATGTAGGAGTTGACTAATCACTATTTTGCAACACAATATGTTTTTTTTACCCTCGAAGAATTTGGGGCCTATGTCAATGAAGTGTCGTAGCAAGCAAGTTGAAAGTACGGACAAAAGACAAATAGATTCTTTGTTGGATGAGAAAATAGTTTTTTTGGATTATCCATGGCTAAATTATGTTAGGTGTACAAACCATTGTGCATTTTTCTACCATGAGAATGTGTCGAACGATGTTTTTTTCCAAACATCAAATAATTGTAAAAAATGCAATAGTAGGTCAAATTTGTAAACCAAAATCATGTGGGCCTATGGTGAGTAGCCTCAACTAGATAATGCATAAGTACATGTATAGGAGCTAAAGAATCTCAAATTTGTTGCGTGGTATGTTTTTATTCCCCCCAGAGTATCCAAGACTTCAATCCTTAAATTGCTCTAGCAAGTGAGTTGCAACTTGTGACAAAAAACAAATGAAACCTCCATTCATCGAATGGATAGTTTCTTTGGATTCATTGTGCCTGAATTATGCTATTATGTAAGCCATCATGCATTTTGCTACTTTGATAATGCAACAAAAATAATGATTTTTAGACACAAAATTTTAATGGTGTGAGAACTTGTAAAAGTTGTAATAGTCTATCAATTTTGTAAAGGGAATTCCCATGGGCTAGTAGTAAGTGTCCCCACCTTGGTGATGCATAAGAACACATTTGGGAGCTAAAAAATTGTTATTTTGTTGCACAATAATATTTTTAAACCCCCAAAGCATTTAGGACCTATGTCCTTGAACTACTTAACAAGTGAGTTGCAACTTACAAAAACAAGAAATGAAGCCTTTGTTGGTTGAGCGAATAGTTTTTCTAAATTCTCCATGCCAAAATTATGTTAGGTGTACCAGCCAGCCCACAATTTTTTGCCACAATAACGTACCAAATGATGGTTTTCCAAATGCAAAATTTAAATAGTGTGACAACTTGTAAAAGTTACTAGATTAAGTCAAATTCACAAATTGAAACCTCGTGGGCTAGTGGATGGAACACCCACCTTAGTGATGCATAACATGCAGGAGGTGATTTTTTTCCTCGTGTGTTTTACTGATTATCCAAGATAGTTCTACTTGCACCTTGCCACAAGAATGATTATGTGCCATACACAGTCATGCCATTCTTTGTGCACATATGGGTACACTTTCTTCATGGGGTCTTCACTTAATGAACCTATGACATAGGACATGCATTTGTGGAATATTAAAGATGACCCCTAATTTCACTAGATATTGATAAATACCTCCCAAAATCCTTTTCTTAAACCCCCCTCCCAATACATCTTTCCAATTAAAAAACCATATTTTTACTAGATGTCATTTTTTATACCCCCATGATTCTTATAAACCCCTCAATACCCTACATCCCCGCCCCAATACTTACAATATATTGACTTTGTTTTCAAAATTTTAAAACCCCCTTTATGAATGAACATGATAAGATATTGGTCAATAAGGAAAAGTCCCTATGACTTTCATCTACTTACATTCATTCTTCCTAATCAAGACACCAAATTGTGTGGCACTTTATGGAAATCAATATGAGAAATGTTGGACACAAAACATTAAATGTCAATGATTTCCATCATCACACCAATGCTCAAACATGATGGTGAAGAGAACTATTGTCCATTTAATACGTTATGTATAACCACACACACCTCCATACTTGGGAGGATAATTTGGCATACATTCAACATAGTTATAAAATAGCAAAACCCAACTTGATTGGGTGTAATCCTTTTGAAATCTTTATCAGCTTCCACTTTTAGACAATTAACATGGCTAAGTGTGTACCAACTACAAATTGAAGCTACATAATCGTGGGGCAACATACTACACATGTCGAGTCACTAATTGATATCAATCTAAAAATTAGTGCACTGACAGAAAAGTCTCAAATCATGGACATGAGAATGAAGCATACACACAACAAGGGCATCCCTTTGTTCCATGTATTTTCTTTTTTAATTGAGATTAGGAAATACTATATTGAAAAATCTACAACATAGCTAACAACAAGCATACAAGAAGTGTTGATATAGAGTTTCAAGCAAAATTGGTAACTCTCATAAGCCACATAAGAGAGTTTTCAAATACTTATAATTATTGCATCCAAATTGTTCTTGCTAGTAAATTGCTACACATAATATCCTAATTACTTTGAGAAACATAAGGATTAGAAAAACATGTGATGGGTATTGGCCTTCTCCTAACCTACATTGGAGGAAAGAGAATTAGGTTGTTCGATGTCCATGTCATCTTTCATCTGATGCATTGTTTCATCCTCATTATAGTCTACCTGGGCAGAGTTGATTAAGATCCCATGGTTCCAGGTTATGGAGTGAGAGTCATTGTTAAGATTGATAACCAAGTTTCTGAGCATACTTCACTCGACTTCAACATCTAATTTTTGGATTTGTTGGCCCAAGAGATTCATGATTGTTTTATTCTATGTATCACATTGATGTTCGTTTTTGTGTACTTTTTATGTCACCAAAAATAAAGAGGTTATATTACATTGGATAGGCTCTTCATGCCTTCAAAGAGTTCTCTAAAACTCTTGCATGTCCCTATAATCCATAATTTTTTAGCCTAGATCAAAGATAGTTGAGGGTGGCAAAGTCAAATTGGAACGAAACTRACCAAAGCTAATTCCAACACGCATAGAAGGTTCTATATTCCATATGCCTAGTAGCAATACAACTAGAACATGACACTTCCAAAGATTTCTATAACTTGAATTGAATATTCCCACATAACCATTCCCAATCATACTCATAATGACATATCTCGGGCCTATAAAAACCAACACATAGATTGACAATCTATTTGTTGATGGTATATAGAGAGCTAAAGAGGTGGGCATTACAAGATAATAGAGGGAGAGAAAGACATACCATGAAAAACATCTTCTAACCCAGATCCCACACCCCAAATCAAATTTCATATATCAAACTCCAAATATGTTTAGATAACCAAGGAACTCTTGAAATTATCTACAAAACACACTCAATTGTTGTGACTTGTAGACCAAATTCTTAATAAAACAACAAAATATCAAAGGGATCTCTTACTAGGTGGGTTTGTGTTTTGTTTATAACACTCATGGAGCTGCTTAGAAATCCAACTTGGTTCTGCTCCATAGTCCCACCTTGCGAAAGAGAAACCATTAATAAGGAATCAAAAGACATGATGGTGAATAAATATCGTGTGCATTTGAGCTGGGGTTGTGTCCTTGCATATCCCCTCCTTGTGCTTGAAAATTGATATGAAAGTTGTTGGAACATGTGTTAATTAATGAAGATGAGGTGTGGATTAAGATCAAATACCTTGGATACTTAGGGGATGTAAAAATGAAAACACTCCCCATTTTTTTTCAAGACCCCATGACTAAGTGAAGTAGCTTCATTGGCTAACAAATTGGCCCGAGAATTAAGATCTCTTAGAACTTGAAAGAATGAGACCTTGTTCATACCTTTAACCTCTTTGTTCATTTAAACAATGTTCAAGGCTAACTTATTGTCTATCAAAGTTGAGGTCATAGCCATCAATTTGACAATGACACTCAAGTCTCTGATGGCGATTAAAGATTGTATGTCGGATTCCTTCATGAGGTGGAGACCTTGGAGAAGGGCATAGGCGTCAACTTGATTATTTGTGGATGCTACTGGGCCCCATGTAAAAGTTATTTATATTTTCCCCTTGAGATCTAGTATAATACCCTCACATTTTTCGCCCCTCCCCTTGTTTGATATTGTTAATTTCAGGTAATATCATGCACAACCAGCAAAATGTTTCACTGCATATCAAATATCGAAGCTTTTTGTCCACTTATATATATAATTAATAGTAACCATTACAAACTCAATGAGCGCCACTAATTCAAATATCACTAAGTCTAACGTCATTGCAATTTTCAATTCCAACATAAATGCAAGATCCAAATTACAAGGATTTGCCTAAGTGTTTGGTATAACATTCTGCAATACCTTACAGACATCAATCTTTGAACCACAATTTATAGACTTGATCAAAGCCAAGCCAAAATGGCCCTACCTTACCTTGTAGACCTACAATGATGTTAACATCTACGATATAAACTTGTAAGGTTGATCCAGATTTTATGAGCATAACAAAATGACTACAGATTATTAGCAGGTACTTAACACAAGATAACAGAGATACAGTAAAATTGGTTTTCTATTCAATAAGGAAATAAGTTGAAACTATAAAATGCAGCGGAAACAAGCTTGTTGGAATGGTGGCGGCTTATCTCTGAGAAGAGATGTGATGGTTGTGCTTATTCACAAGAAGATGATTCAATGAGGCTCTGAAGGCCTTTTTACAATGAACAGGAATGCCAAAAACCCTACACATCCAAAAACCTAACCCTAGGAGATGAAGCACCAAAAGTCATGTGGGCCCCATCTGGGTAAGTTAGTACATCAACTTCTTAGGGTCGTAACTGTTGGATTACTGAGAGGGGGGTAAATCAATAATAGCGTAATTATAATCATTTTTATTCAAATGTTATATCAATGTAGAACTATTATCCAATAATGAGCAGTAAGAAATAAACAATCACATACATACACAGTACACCAGTGTTTTACGTGGAAACACAAATCAAGAGAAAACCGCGGAATGCTTTTTCTTATATGTCTTGAAGAATTGCATTCATTGGAAGCACCAACTTCCTTTGTTTTCCAGCTGCAATTGGAAGGAAGCTCCAACCCCCTAGTTTCTCAGGCTACAACCTGAGGGAAGCTCCAACT
>JASDQU010209922.1:40770-56638 GCA_032191745.1 Picea mariana
GATCTCTTATTCACTCCTTGGTTGCCTCAGCCCCACTTGGCTAAGCCTTGGATCCGCATGACCGGTTCCTATATGACCATTCGACAGCTTCTCGTCGGGGTTTCGGAGTTTGTGGTGCCGAGGTGCACATGTATTCGGAACTCCCGATCCTCCGATCCCCGATGTGCTCTTAGCGCATTGGTTTTCCGGGCTAAGTCCTGGTCAATACGACCACGACGTTCGCAAGACCACAGTCTTAATTCTTGTCGGGGTTTGGCGCCTCTCAATGTCATGGCGCACAAGTCCCCTGGACTCTCGACGCGCCTTTACACTGGCTAGCCCCTTTGGCTATACCATGGTCCATATGACTACTTATCATATGACTACAGCCGTATAACCCTCCATCGGGGTTTCGGCATTTGCGATGACCCAAAACACATGTACCCGGGACTCGCGATATCCCGATTCCCAATTCTCTCCGGATGCTCAACACGTGTCCCTTGGATCAACGGCCTATGATGGTATCGGAAATTCGCATATCGCGGTTTCCCAATACAGGGAGTTCATGTCCTTGAAATCCCCGATACGCCGATTCCCGAAATGCTGATGGGGTCTACCACCGACGGTTCTGGATGGTGGCCATCTGTCCCCCAAAGGGGCGGCCTTGATTATATCGGGAAATCGCGAATCGCGATTCCATTGTGCAAGAGTTTCATGACTCTTAAAACTATGATATGCCTAACTCCGACTTTCAGGGATCTCTCGCCATGCGTCCTCGCTGATGGATGAATCAGATCCTATCGGGAAATCGCGGATCGTGATTTCCTGCTGCACACATTCCATGTCCTCGGAAACTCCGATGGACAAAACTCCGATGGCGCCTGATCCTTTGCCACCTGTCCTCGCAGACGGACGGCCCGGATTGATTCTCGGGGTTTCGGGACTTATGATGTCCTGGTTCTCATGGCCTCAAGAACTCTGATTTCCCAATCCACGACTCTACGGGATCCTCTGACACGCGTCCTCGAACAATGGACGGTCCAGATCTGATCGGGAAATCGCGTATCGTGATTCCGATATGTAATGGTTTTATACTCCCCAAATCTCCGATAGTAAAAATCCTGACGCCTCCCAAACGCTGACACATGTCCTGCCGGGATCAATGGCTAGGATCAGTTCTCTGCACCCTAGGGTTTAACTCCGGCGCATCTTCTCCAGATCCAACGGCTGACGGGTAATTGGACCGATATCTAATGGCCTAGATTCGTTCCTTTGGGTCTTGGGGTTTACGCACCCAATTTCGCGTTGCTCACAATGATAGAGGACAAAGGGTCAAGGTATGTAACACCTTCGTTACTCCCATCAATCTAATGGTCGTGAATAACTATGGGTCCTCCGACGAGATCTCATCCGTCAACTTACTTCATCTCGCAACATTACCATCCTGGAACCTTAACAGGATCGTTTCTCCTCGTACAGGGTTAATAAGGCCTGTGCGTTCGAGTCCTTATTCTGGGTCCTTGGTGAACCTTTCCAAGGGGGAAATCTCTGTGAAGAGATTCCTACCGGGGCATTCCCGGAAGCAGGTAAAGGAAGACAACTTCCCGAGAACGGAGGGACATGATTAGATTCATCTATCCACATAAATCGAGCACGGTTTCCTCTGTGTTAAGCATATCTCGACGCATTCGTATCAAGCACTACGCGGACATTCACATGCTGAAACCATTTACAGTTTCACAGCTCTATGAGCCAATAACTACTCCTCATTATCAATTACTGCACAGATACTCTTACACAGGAGATATTTACAATTATACAAGTCTATGAACATATGTGACAGCATATAAATGTCAAAACGCAATATACGCAAAATACTTATCAAAATAACTTCAACAATGGAAGCAACTGCTGAGAGGGGTGCTCGTTTCCACCCAACCATAGGCGTAGCGACTCCTACTGGATTTACCACTAGCCACCCCCGAGCTGAGACCACGATGTCCTGAGACCTGCGTCTCTCTGTCTGCCAGTGCCCAGGAGCGAAGGTTGCAATCCTTCCTCCTGCGATCACTCACTCTGCGTAGAAAATTCCCAGAGTTCCCCTCGCGTCTTCCCTCGTCAATATTTCCAGCCATACGCCTTATCCTCTCGCGAGGTTGCGTGTGGCACGATTACCCTCGCGCTGATCAGGCCTGACGTCCCTACGGATGGGCGGTTCACCATCCCATCCCTCATCAAGACATCTGCCTACCAGTCTGCGAGCCATTAATTTTCAGGGCCAGCGAGCCGCTTTTGGTTCTCCGGGCCAGTGGAGTCCAAATACGGTATTTTTAATCCTTGGTGGAAGTTAACGCCCCTTTTTCAAGGTGCCCTCCACCACCATCGTGGTCTCTTTTTTTGCACATCCCCTCTCAGCAGTTCTGTAATATAAATTCATAATGTTATTTACATTTTCATCATGCTTTAGCATGGTAATTCCTGTATTAGGATTAATTACAAATTTGGGGGAAACAGGGTGTTACAGAGTCATTCTTATTTACATGATTCTAGGAGGAGATATTTATCAGATGAATACTTAGAAAAGAGCCCTATATTTGAAGAAAGAGCACAAAGGCATAATTTCAGGAGGAGAGATGGTCACAGGGGAAGTTTGTTCGATGTATTTTCAGCATTACATTAGAGTGATATCCCTTGTTCAAAAGGGTAGAGAATATTCAAAGGAAGATCAAAGGCACTCAGACAGAGGGAGCAACCTGAAGGAAAGTTCAAGCAGGGGGAGAATCCCAAAGAGGAGAATGGCCCTTTGCCATTGATGTCAAAGGGGGAGAGATAATCACATTGACGTGATTGATGTCTATTGATGGGGAGATATTGATGTGGAGAGATATTCACATTGACTATTAATGAAGAGCATGCCTTATCTACATATTGACATCAATAATTGGTAATTGGTGTTGACATCAATGCTGGTATTTCCATCAATGCTAAAGGGGGATATTGTTGGATCATGTTGTCATTGATGCCAATGGTTTGATTATTTGGGAGATTGTTGGATCATGTGTCATTGATGCAAATGGTTTGATTGATTGATTTCATTGATTGATGTCAAGTGATTGATTGATTGATGATTGACGAAAAATGTATATGTATTGTCCTTGATGAGAATGATAGATGTCAAAGTGGAAACCAATATATAAAGATTGATCATTGATATGATGCATAGATGAAAAGATGAATCATCATTGTCTTATCATGATTGATAAGGTGCACAAATGGATGAACTCCAAAGTGGTCCCCTTATGGTGAAGGCCCTCATGGGAAGATGCTTTGCGGATTGAGTTATCCTAGAAGAATGGTTGGATTACCCATGCTTGTACGTGGAATAATGAGATGAATATCAATGAAGTTTTTGGTGAAACAGGTAAAGTGATCTAGAAATGGGTTAAGTGACCTAGAGGATGAAAGTATAAATAAGATAGCTATGGACTCTTGCTAATCATCCTTTTGTGGATTAATGGAGATCTTCTTGTGAGAGCATCTTTGGTGTGGATATCTTGAGCATGATTGAAGATCTATTATGAGGAAGAAAGCGAGAGGAGGATCTCATGGATGCATCAAAGTTTCGACAATGTTGGAGATCTTGACGACAAAAGTATTGGAGCTTCAGAAACCCTAGTTTCTGAGGTATATGCTGGCTGTAATGGACCATGGCACGTACACACGTAGGCTGTATGAGGACAGGGTGCGTACAATGGATGTAATGATTAATACTTGTGTTTTAGATGGTGCCAAGATCTTGGATGACGGGGCAGGTTCCAAATCTGCATTCTATGGGCTCAGATCTATCACTGAGACACTGGTATGGTTACATTATTGTCTTGATGGATACTATTGTTTGATGTGTTGTGAATTCTTAGGGAATTCTTGGTATGGATTCTATGATATGGTTCAATTTGGATGATTTGGTTGATGGAGTGATCAATACTCTTGTGATTTATTGGTGACATGATTGCTATGGTATACTAGTTGTTTATACATGATTGAGATAACATTCATATTAATTTGTTGTGGAGCATGAGAAAACTATTGGAGAGTTTGGATGTGTTGTGACTGGCTGGTGGTCAGATTGGACAGTCAGAGATAGAAGAGAATGATATATTGATTACAGAGAATCTGAGTTGATCTTACCGTAACAAATTAGAAGGTATACGCACATTGTTGTATACATTGGCCATGTGCATACATAGGCTGTAGTGAGCCAAGGTGCATGCACACGCTGGCTGCACTACTGATAGGTCACGTACCCGTTGACAGATTGATATCTGTTGAGGATTGTTGCCTCATATCAGTTGGTGCTGAGGGTGTAATCTGAGTCTTGCATTATAGAGCTAGTTCTCTTGTAGAGTTGTACTCTATTCAGTTGTTGCTGATTAACCCCCTGGATTGTTGTCCATAATAAAAATAAAAATTGTACATACATCTTGTGTTCTTTGTGTTTCTTTTGGTGATGAATTATTGATGATATATTGCAGATATATGTTGCTGATATATGTTCTCATCTAACTAGTTATAAATGACAACAATGGGTAATGAATAAATGTTGAATGTTAACTAAATATTTTTATGTAAAGAGGGAAGTTTTGAGAAAAAGAGCCCCACACTCATTCATCCCCCCTCTAAGTGTGGTAGGTGTGTCCAACAATTTCTTCTCCTGCCACTCTAATTGAGTTAACCACTTCATCTACCCTATGAAAGTACTCAACAATATTTTCTTCTTCTTTCATTTTTAGATTTTCAAATTGATTTCTATAGGTCTGTAGTTTGCATTCCTTGACTTTTCCATATCCTTCATATACAAATTCCAATTTGTCCTATATTTCTTTGGCTGATTTGCAATGCATAACATTCACACATATATAATTAGTCAACCCTGCTAAAATTCCATTAACTTCTCTTGAATTGTCATTACATATTTTCTTTCCTGCAACGTCTTTGGGTGGAGTAGCTGGTACGGTGTAACCATCTACAACCGATTTCAAGATATCAAAACCAATATCCAACATGAAATTTTTCATTCTTATTTTCCACATAGCATAGCCTCCTCCATTGAACAATGATGATTTATTGTTAGACATTCTCTC
Source organism: Picea mariana (assembly GCA_032191745.1). NCBI lineage: Eukaryota > Viridiplantae > Streptophyta > Pinopsida > Pinales > Pinaceae > Picea > Picea mariana. The sequence continues at coordinate 45,891 of JASDQU010209922.1, forward strand.
TTGTTGATCCATCTTCAGGATCTACCTTCAAGTTTTCTATGCTGTGCTAAAGGAACCTGCTCTGATACCAATTCAAGGATCAAATATTGTCACTTAGAGGGGGGGGGGAGGTGATGCAGAAGAATCTCTCCACGTCATCCATCCAGCCAGCTAGCCACGCCAGTGAATTCAAATCACGTATTTAAGAGAGGTGCAATACTCATTTAAATTTGAATTGAATGTAATTAAATGTCTTAGGCTGGTGAGCCATGAAAGCCGTTCCTTTGCGCAGGCTGTAGATAGGATCGGATTTAATGCTAGATCAGCTGAGATCTAGATCCAGATGCTAGACTAGACAACCATTTATTTTAATTTATTAGAGTAGGTGAACCTGGAGGGAAGTGCTCAATGAGCCCCTCAGGTAACAGAGATTTTGAGATCTCATTTTGTAGTTAGAAGGTATGAAGTTAGAAATGGTAGAGTTGAGGAGAGCCAGAGAGAGCTCAAGAAAACCTTTGTAAAATACAGGCATTTACCATTGTTAATATAATAGAGCAATTTTTCCTGCATTTCTGTGTTGAATGGATGTCTGGGTGTGTTCTCTATGTATGCTGTGAATGTATGTTATGTTGATGCATTCTGCAGGAGTTCGTTTGATTTCAGGTTGAAGGTATTTGAGGCTTCACACCAGGAGGGTGTGGAAGAACGCTGAGGGTTCTGAGAGCCGTGCACAGAGGATGCACTTCTGAACTCTGTGGAGTCAGACAAAGACGTGCTGAGGCACAGGAACTGAAGTCAATAGCTCAGAGGAAGGAGACCTCAAGGTTGCTGAATACCTTGGAGGTAAGGTTGTGTGAGAGAAACACAGTTGCAGACATAATCTCTTAGGAGTTCTGTAAGGCTCTGCCAAGTGGGCATTGAGAAGGTGCAAGGAGTGCACAGAAGAAGAACTCTGCTGTGAGTTTAGAAGACAAAATCTCTGGGAGTTCTGTGGAGCTCTGCCAGGTGGGCATTGAGCAAGTGCATAGGTGCACAAGGGAGGAAGACAAAACTGTTGAGTGTTCTGTGGAAGAGAAGACACTCTGCCAGGAGGGCATTTGAGTTAGTGTGCAAAAAGGCACAGGAGAAGAGAACTCTTTGAGTTCTGGAAGTGAGAAAAGGTCCACTGAGGGAACCTTCTTGGGGTTACTGAACACCCAGAAAGACTCAACAATTTAGTTGCTTGAGCAGCAGGACAACCAGGAATCCGTCAATTTCTCCATCTGAGGGAGAAGAAGGATGAAATCCCCCAAGGGGTCTGAGTGTTGTGGAAACTCAGAAGAGATAGCACGCTGTGTGTGTGAGGAGGCTCTGCAAGGCGTACAAGAGTCGAAAGAATCCTTTGAAGAATCGGGAATAGAAGCTCAACAGGGGCAGCGTTTTCATATGCACGGTGAAGCTCAAGGTTAAGGAGTTCACAGAGAAGAAAACAGACAAAGGTTGAGGCCTTGGGGAAAATTGGAATTCTTCCAAGTGCAGGAAGAAAGAGCGCCAAAGCTCAGGAGGAGCAACATCGGCCACTAGATCAACCGATAGAATCTAGACTGTTGGTTTTCTCATTCAAGGAGCAGCCGGAGGAGTGCACAGGAGGAAGGATGGATATGAGCCGTCAGATCTAGATCATAATACCCGAAAGCCATCAGATCGGTTGGGAGATGCACGAGGTTTAACTTCGCAAACAGGAGAGTGAGAATCCTGAAAGGTATCGACACTTGGGATATCGGGGATATCAAGGATGTGAAGAGAGTTCCTCGACATCAGAGACTGCGAATTAGAGAGACTTGATCTGGACCGTTCGTTGGGAGCGGACGCGTGTCACGAGATTACCCACATCGGGGACTCGGGCATCGAAATTTGGAAGAGGAATTCATTCGACTTCACGAGTGGCGAAGAGGCGAGAGCTCCGTGTTGTGGGGCCTAGCTGACGTCATATCGGGATATCGACACTCGAAAACGGTGTGGGGCCACAGGAGTCGACAAGCAGACAGGTGGCACATCGCCCGTCAGGATCTCGTGAGTAGAAGGGATGAGAACTTAGTGTCAAGAGTCGTGAGGCACGAGGAAACGAAGCAACGAAGGGGTGAGAGGATTAGGAGCCATCCATCTGAGGAGGACAGGTGGCAGGGATCGAGAGATTTCACGAACTCGGGAATTCGCAGCGTGAGAGCCCAAGCATTGGGTACTCCAAGTCGCAAAGGTGTGAGGAGCGAGAAGAAGATAACCGTTGGATCTGTATCATAGGATAACCATCGGATCTGCACGTGGGATCATGTATCGGGGTCTCGCGAGAAAAGACTCGAGGATTTGGCCATGAAGATCGCGATATTGCGATAAGCGATATTTCGACCGTTGGAGGACAGTGTGGGCCATAGAAAAGTCGGCGAGTGGAGGACAGATGGCATAAGTCACTAGGATCTCACCGCGAGAAGTCCCCAAATATCGGCATTAGGATTCACGATATCGCGAAGTCTGAAGTTCCGCAAGACAAGGGACCATGGAAAAGTCAACTCACGTGCGCATCGGTATTTCGGTGCATCGGGTATCGGGGGTTGGAAACCCAAGTGTTTGATATAGCGAGTTGCAAAGTCGCGATAGAAGGTAAGGCCATGGTCGCGGAGGTAGTGGTCATATGGTGAGAGCCGAGCTAGGAGGGCCAACACGTGGAGAAAAGTGCGCATCGGAGAATCGGGAGTCAGGAGTTCAAGTGAGCAGAGACTCTCGACAATGGGGAACGTGAAACCCCGAACCTCGAAACTGAATCAGGGATAACCACGGTAAAGTGCAGGGAGCCATGTGGGATTTGAAAGGACCCATGGATCGGGTTTTAGCAGAGGGATTCCATTAAAGGAATCTAAAGAGCCACTTTGGATTAGCAGTAAAAAGGTGGAATTGAACGATCCTGTGAGCAGGAGAGTGCGATGGGGTGTGGTCGCGATTTTCTCGCCTGCATCAAGTGGTATCAGAGTGGGATTTTGTTTGTATATTGCAGATAGAAAAGGAAAAAGGAAGACAAAGTTACTGAGGACTCTGTAAGGACTTGTTTGTAGGGAGGCAGCAGTCCATAGACAGTCAGGGAGACTGAAGGAGGATGAAGATGGAACACTCAGGGATGTAGAGTTACAGCAGCAGATCTGTTAGGGAGGCAGATAGACACAACAAGATGGCTATTGAAGGCCATAGGAAGAAAAGCAAGGCAGAAAAGCTTGTGGAATTTGATAAAGAAATGACTAGAGACCTATATGAATTAAAGGCAGACATAGAGAGGTTTGAACTGCGGATGCGGTAGGATAGGAGGATGAGAAAGATGCGCGAATTGCCCATGAAGAGGGCAACAACAAAATGGCCAGTCAAGGAGTTGATGGTCAGAGGGCAGCACAGACTGTTGAAGAGATGGTTGAGGTACGCTGAAAACATCAAGGCCACAGAGGAAGAGATGATTTGTCACTGTGAGCCAAATACTGGGAGAGGGCTCGATGATGATGAGGAGGATGAATTGGGATCGTCTGAGGATCTCAAGGACTGCCAGGAGGGAATAGAAGAAGAAATTCCAGATCGCCAAGAGGGCAACGAGTTGAGATCAGCTGAGGATCTCGAAGACTGTCATGAGGACAGCCAGGGAAATTCACATTGCCAGTTGGGCAATGAAAGGAGATCGCTGCAGGATCTCGAAGACTACCAGGAGGGCAGCAGAAGCATCTTAAACTGCCAGGTGGGCAGAGATGAAAATGCAANNNNAATTAAGCAAGGGTTGCTGATGAAGATGGGATTGGTTGATCTCATAGTCTGCCAGAAGGGAAGCAAGGACATCCCATATTGCCAGGTGGGCAGGGATGAGCAGATGAATTTGGATCAGCAAGAGGGGATGACAGAGCAGATGAGACTGTCTGATGGTCTCATAAATTCAGAGATGGGTTTAGATCAGCCGGTGCAGCTGACAGAGGAGAAGGATGATATTCTGATGATTGGGGGAATTGGAATATTCCTACCATGTGCCCAGGAGGAGGTATAAATCGGTGTTGTAGATGGTGCAACAACAATAGAAGAACAGTCATAGCTGACGATGACTTTCAAAAGAAAATTGGAACAGACTTTGGGAGCTGCCCAAACAGAAGAAGAGAAGAATGAGCGTTCTGAGGAACAACTCAATGATTTCATCCAGCAAGATGAGAGCGCTGTAGCATTGGATATGATAGCAGAAGAAGAAGTAGAAGACGAAGAAGAGGATGACGAACATTCTGAGGAATGGCTCAATATTTTCAGCTGTGAAGCTGAAAAGAATACAACAGAGGAGGTTGCAAAAGTAGAGGAAGAGATAGACAGTGTTTTCTTTGCTGATCTGTGGGAACAGATTGAAGCCTTGGAAGAAAGGGTGAGAGTGCAGGGAAGGCACATCCAACAGGTGAGGTTGGAAATAGGTAAGGAGGAAGGCATGGGAGATCATGATGATCTGCCCAATGGCCAAAATTTTTTGCAACTGAGGAGACTGCATGAGAAAAACCAACCACTGGAGCAGCTGGATAAGGTGATCATGGAGATCATGGAGCTGATGTTGAAGTCAGCAGACACTACCAGCAGGGAGAGGCTGAGCAGAAGGGCAGAAGAAACAGTGCAACAGAGGCAGCAGTAGCAGCAAGATGGAGCAGATGAATAGCTCCATATATTTGTTTGGGATCCAAGAGGATTTCCAACAACTCAGAGGGGAAGCGCATGAGCAGGAGCTCATGATTTGGCAGCTAAGGAGTATGATGCAGGAGCATCTCTCCACGTCAGCCAACCAACCACGCCAGTGAATTCAAATTGTGTATTTAAGAGAGGCGCAGTCCTCATTTAAATTTGAATTGAATGTAATTAAATGTCTTAGGCGGGTGAGCCATGGAAGCTGTGCCTTTGTGCAGGATGTAGATAGGATCGGCTTTAATGCTAGATTGACTGAGATCTAGATCCAGATGTTGGACTAGACAACCATTTATTGTAATTTATTATAGTAGGTGAACCTGGAGGGAAGCGCTCAATGAGCCCCTCAGGTAAAAGATATTTTGATATCTCATTTTGTAGTTAGAAGGTGTGAAGTTAGAAATGGTAGAGTTGAGGAGAGCCAGAGAGAGCTCGAGAACACCTTTGTAAAATATAGGCATTTTCCATTGTTAATATAATAGAGAAGTTTTTCCTGCATTTCTATGTTGAATCGATGTCTGTGTGTGTTCTCTATGTATGCTGTGAATGTATGTTATGTTGATGCATTCTGCAGGAGTTCGTTTGATTTTAGGTTGAAGGTCTTTGAGGCTTCACACCAGGAGGGTGTGGCAGAACGCTGAGGGTTCTGAGAGCTGTGCACAGAGGATGCACTTTTGAACTCTGCGGAGTCATACAAAGACGTGATGAGGCACAAGAACCGAAGTCAATAGATCATAGGAAGGAGACCTCAAGGTTGCTGAATACCTTGGAGGTAAGGCTGTGTGAGAGAAACACTATTGCAAACATAATCTCTTAGGAGTTCTGTAATGCTCTGCCAAGTGGGAATTGAGCAGGTGCAAGGAGTGCACAGAAGAAGAACTCTGCTGTGAGTTCAAAAGACAGAATCTCTAGGAGTTCTATGGAGCTCTGCCAGGTGGGCATTGAGCAAGTGCATAGGTGCACAAGGGAGGAAGACAGAACTGTTGAGTGTTCCGTGGAAGAGAAGACACTCTGCCAGGAGGGCATTTGAGTTAGTGTGCAGAAAGGAACAGGAGAAGAGAACTCTTTGAGTTCTGGAAGTGAGAAAAGGTCCACTGAGGGAACCTTCTCGGGGTTACTGAACACCCAGAAAGACTCAACAATTTAGTTGCTTGAGCAGCAGGACAACCAGGAAGGCGTCAATTTCTCCATCTGAGGGAGAAGAAGGACGAAATCCCCCAAGGGGTCTGAGTGTTGTGGAAACTCAGAAGAGATAGCATGCTATGTGTGTGAGGAGGCTCTGCAAGGAGTGCAGGAGTCGAAAGAATCCTTTGAAGAATTAGGAATAGAAGCTCAGGAGGGGCAGCATTTTCATATGCGCGGCGAAGCTCAAGGTTCGAAAGTTCACAGAGAAGAAAGCAGACAAAGGTTGAGGCCTTGTGGAAAATTGGAATTCTTCCAAGTGCAGGAAGAAATAATGCCAAAGCTCAGGAGGAGCAACATCGTTCACTGGATCAGTCGATAGAATCTGGACCGTTGGTTTTCGCATTCAGGGAGCAGTTGGAGGAGTGCACAGTAGGAAGGATGGATCTGAGCCGTCAAATCTAGAGTGTAATACCCGACAACCGTCAGATCAGTTGGGAGCTGCACGAGGTTTAACTTCGCAAACAGGAGAGTGAGAATCCCGAAAGGTATCGGCACTCGAGATATAGGGGATATAAAGGACGTGAAGAGAGTTCCTCGACATCAGAGACCATGAATTAGCGAGACTTGATCTGGACCGTTCGTTGGGAGCGGACGCGTGTCACGAGATTACCCACATCGGGGACTCAGGCACCGGAAGTTGGAAGAGGAAGTCATTCGAATTCATGAGTGGTGAAGAGGCGAGAGCTCTATGTTGTGGGGCCTAGCTGATGTCATATCGGGATATCAACACTCGAAAACGTTGTGGGGCCACAGGAGTCAGCAAGCGGACAGGTGGCACATCGCCTGTCGGGATCTCATGAGTAGAAGGGCTGAGAACTTAGTGTCAAGAGTGGCGAGGCATGAGGACACAAAGTGGCAAAGGGGCGAGAGAATCAAGAGCCATCCATCTGAGGAGGACAAGTGACAGGGATCGAGAGATATCACGAACTCATGAATTCCCAGGGTGAGAGCCCAAGCATTGGGTACTCCAAGTCGCGAAGGCGCGAGGAGCGAGAAGAAGATAGCCGTTGGATCTGGATCATAGGATAACCATCGGATCTGCACGTGGGATCATGTATCGGGGTCTCACGAGAAAAGACTCGAGGATTTGGCCACAAAGATCACGATATTGCGATAAGCGATATTCTGACCGTTAGAGGACAGTGTGGGCCATAGCAAAGTTGGCAAGTGGAGGACAGATGGCATAAGTCACTGGGATCTCACTGTGAGAAGTCCCCAAATATCGGCATTAGGATTCATGATCTTGTGAAGTTTGAAGTCCCGTGAGATAAGGGACCGTGGAAAAGTCAACTCACGTGCGCATTAGTATTTCAGCGCATCAGGTATCGGGGGTTGAAAACCGAAGTGTTTGATATAGCGAGTTGCGAAGTCACGATAGGAGGTAAGGCCATGGTAGCGGAGGTAGTGGTCATATGGTGAGAGCCGAGCCAGGAGGGCCAGCACGTGGATAAAAGTGTGCATCGGAGAATCAGGCGTCGGGAGTTCAAGCAAGCAGAGACTCTCGACAATAGGGAACGCGAAGTCCCGAACCCCGAAACTGAATCGGGGATAACCATGGTAAAGTGCAGGGAGCCGTGTGGGATTTGAAAGGACCTGTGGATCGAGTTTTAGCAGAGGGATTCCATTGGAGGAATCTAAAGAGCCGCACTTTCTCAGCAGCAAAAAGGTGGGATTGAACGATCCTATGAGTAGGAGAGCGCGACGAGGTGTGGTCGTGATTTTCTCACCTGCATCAGGGGGTGAATCAGTGACACAAAAGTTATATCAATTTTTCATTTATTAATGCAAACAGAATTTTAACACAGTATTTTATCGTGGAACCCAAATGGGAAAACCACAAACTCTTTTCTATTAACTGCAAAATTTGTTTTACATGTTACATAGAAGGAATATATTCTTCCTTTTCAATCAACACCAACTGTTCAGGATGCACCCACACCCTGGTTCACCAACACCGACTGGTAGGAGGTTATGACCCACTGTTTAGTCAGCTATAACTGAAAAGGAAGCACCAACTCCCTCTGCAGGCACCAACTTGCCCTTGCACCACCCAACCACCCTCAATGCATAGGTATTTAGATTTTCTTCCTGGAATCTACTTCATCTTTTGATCTTCTGATCTGGACTACAAAGACACTCTCTTCTCAACACTCTTCCATGAATATATACTCTTCAAACGGCGTGAGTGTGACACAACTATGTACCTTCGTTTTCACCAACACGCCTCTTCGATTAAATAATCTTAATTACTGTTTATTTATTTTACTGTGAAGGTTTTTCATAAATTGATCACAGTCATGGATCAATTTAATCCTTTAAATTCAATCCTGAAACTTTCACTAGCAAATTTGGTTCATTTTGCAACGGCTATTTCGATGCTCTTACGACATTATGTCATGGAATTTGCGATGAATATGGACCTCTGAAACATCATTTTTTGTCACGTGGCAATTGCGAGAAAATTGAATAAACATCGCAAGAGCGATGCCCGTAGGGAACTTATCACAATTGTGACAAAAAAGAAATATCGTCGTCAATACAACAATTTAGGCAAAAATGTGAAACCAACATTTCGTCTCAATTGCAACGACCCTTGTGATGACAACTTTCGTTGTTTACATAGAAAAACTGTCACAACTATTCAAGTTGTCTTCGCAAGTGCAACGACAAATTTTCGTTGTTTACATAGCAAAACTGCTGTAGCTATTTAAGTTGTTGTCGCAAGTGCGACAACAACTTTTCGTTGTTTACATAGCAAAACTGTCGTAACTATTTAAGTTGTCATCGCACTTGAGACGACAACTTTTGTTGTTTATATTTCAAAACTATCGCAGCTATTTAAGTTGTCGTCGCACTTGTGATGACAAATTTTGTTGTTTATATTGCAAAACTGTCACAACTATTTAAGTTGTTGTCACAAGTGCAACGAACAATATTTATTTAAAAAAAATTAAAAAATTAAAAATTTATTTGATTTAATATTACCATTTTAATATTAATATTAATACATGATTCAAATGAAGAGCTTAATGATCTTATTAGAAGAGCTTATCACATAATTAAGGTGCAACAGATCAAAGAACAAGTGAATGAGAGATTCAAAGAATATCAAAATAAGATGAAAATTATTTTTGATAGAAGAGTTAAAGAGAGATTTTACTCTTTTATTCCATGAGATTTGGTGCCACATCAATGTTACCAAGGAAGAATATGGTAAATTCAACGATATTAATGGAATAGTGCACCAAGGAACAATTATGTGACAAGATATTATCAAATATTTAAGGAATCAAAGGAAATGAAGCTATCAAATAATGACACTGAAAAGAACTAAATATGGATGGATGAATAATCACATTGTATGAGAGCATAAATATAAGTAACTCGATTACTTGGTTTCATCACATGCAAAAGATTTAGCCACAAAGCATTTAGGATAGTTTTTCGAATGGGGGTACTTATGTTATGACCCAATGGAGGGTATATATGGGGTTGAATGTATATGTAATTGGATTGAATGCATATGTAATGGTGTTAAATGTATATTAAATAGGGGGCAATCTATTAGAGGGGCCACATGTGCAATGAGTGAGAATATGTATATATAGAGATCAATATAGTTATTATCGAGAAACATTTGAACATATGATTTTGATATATGGATGTACTTGGGTTATTTGGATGAATTTGTTCCTAACTATAAGGAAGTTGTGATCCACACTCACATTTGGCGTACACTGTGTATATTGATTGAGCGTGTTATTTTGAGTATTTGGACAATAACTCTTACTTACCCCATGGATTTGCCTTCTAGATATATACTAAGGGCAATTGGTTTACATGGTGTAATCAACAAAAACTGAAATCAATTCTATAATTGTCAAGTTTCTTGTTAGTTCAAACACTATTTTTCTTGACAAGCATTATCTTGTTAAAGTGTTGCCATCCTCTTTATTTGGTCATATTGAAGTCATTGCACATTTTTCTCTAAAATAAGGTTTCATTTTTAATAAATCTTATTCTGATTATAATATGAATGATCTTTGCTTAATAGCCAAGCTTGTATGGAGATGATTTCATTCATTTTGGAGAGTGGTATTTTATGTTCCTAGTATTTATTTATCCCTAAGACCAATATATGGCATGCCCATTATATTGTTTCCATGCTTTGACTACAATGCACACCAACCACCCAACTTAAACTCACATCAAACTAAGGTTGTGAGACTTGGGATTGACGAAAAGTCAGCGAGTTTGGGATATGGAAAAACTTGGAAACTCAGAAAAAATCAGTTCAAAACTCTTCAAATAGAAACAACACTCAAAATACAAAAAATTTTGTGCAAAAAAAATATTAATGACATTTCCATCCTTAAAATCTATAAAATGATAGGTTTTCCATCAATTCATCTCATCAAATATGATAACAAAAAATCTGGCACTTAAAATTATCCTCAAAATCTTAAACATAAATCAAATAGCTTGCATGGGACTATGACATCTTTGCAACGAATTCATTCTAGGTGGTGTTTTAGGTTGTTTGTGCCCCCCCTTTCATACTGTGGTTATAATGTTTGCACTTGAGCTTCTTGTCATCATTCGATTCAAGTTTGAAGGCATGTTCTCATGCTTGATCAAACCACCTTTTGGACTTAGGAGCCATGGTTAGTCAAGATTCAATACAAAGAAGAGAACAATATATCACTGTAGGTTGATCCCTAAATTAGAAATGAAGATGAAATCTCCAAAATCAATTTTGCTGAAAATCAGAATACTTTCTTCAAACTCGGAATGCAATTGAAACTGAAGATCTAACATGTATATATCTTGGCTCTCAACCTCCTATTCAGTCTCCATCCCACAAATACACG
>JASDQU010209923.1:13725-28092 GCA_032191745.1 Picea mariana
CTTCATGTCAAATTTGGAGGATAGCTGTGATTTCACCTCCTTGATAACATCTGTGTTATTTCCTACCAACAACATGTCATCAACATACAACACTACATAATTGAAGTGATTACCAACCTGCTTGGAATATACACAGTGATCAGTGGACTGCCAATTGTTCTAGTTTCCATCTGTACGGCAGAAGAGGTTGACAACTTTGATATTTGTACTGGTTCGTTGATTTTTTAAGGTAATATAGTTTTTACTTATAAAAAAAATGTATTAATACATTAATATATAATAATGTAATACTTTAATGTATTTATGTAAAAATGTATGTTTACTTTATTAATGTACTATTACTACTTTATTATTCTTGGTCATGGTCAACATAAGTTAATCATAGTTAAGGTAATGATCAACCATATGCATAGTTAAGGTCAAACATGGTGAATTTCATCTATAGTCATGGTCAACCATGGTCATGACCAGGAATGGTTATCTATGGACAACAACTCTAAAACATGGTTAGCCACAATCAACCATGGTCAACCAAGCTAGCAATGTATTAATGTAAAACATTAATGTATTAATTAATAATTTATATCTTTAACAATGTATTAATTCTTTAAAAATGTGTTAATTAATAATGTATCACTAATTTTTAAATGTATCATTTTCTTATTAATGTCTTAATTTATTATTGTATAAATACTTTATTAATGTATTAATACTTCAATATATTTTTGAATACTTTAAAACTTTTTCAATGAATTAATGGGTTATTAATGTATTACTGTTTAATTAATATATTGTATTAGTAACATTAATTAATTAATGCATTACTATTATTAATATTTAATTAATGCATTACTATTATTAATAAGAGACAAACTATTACACATCAAAATTTCTTACTTCGACAGTGTCGTAAGTGTCACACTTTCATTGTCTCAAGTGTTGTGAGTGTCACATGTATCACACTTTTATTGGCACAAGTTTCATAAGTGTCGCATTCACTTTTCCTAAGTGTCACATCTTGAACGAAACCATGAAAAAACCTTCCTACAACCCCTAAAACATGTTAGAATAAGAATCCTCATCATCTAACAATTGGAACAAGTATTTTACCTAGATAATTACTCATCTTAGGGGCATTTTGGAAGCTCAATGCTCCCTTTCTCATACATAGGGAGCGTTAGCGCTCCTTTTCCATCTTAAGGGGGGAGTTGCAGTGCTCTATTGTCCACTTTAAGGGAGCACTGAGTTGGTTGAGGGAATCTTGGAGAAAATCCCACTTTCCTCTAAAGAAAACTATGGATGGATTGGGTTAGTTTGGATCAACTATTACTCTAGGGATACATCTAAGGAAGATATCACAACTATTGGATCCATGTCCTCAACTAATTCCAAATATATTCAAAGTGGTTGAGCCTCTCAAAGACTATAAATGGAGGCATTTCCATGGTGAAAAGGAGGAGGAATCAACAAAAGCATTGTTATTTTGATTGTGGATGTTTTGATCAAGGATTGGACGAGGAGGACTTGGAGAGGATTCTGCAACATCATTTGAATATTGTAAGTTTCCCTTTTAAGTTCTCATTAATATACTTGGCATATTCCCTTCAAGTATGTGTTTACATGTGCGTGTATATGGTTGTCTTAATATAAATAGATAAATTTATTTTGTCTAATCCATTAGAGTATGAGATATTCATTTGTTTCTTGTTGTCCATCGTAGGTACTAATTGGAGATCATGGATTGGAGTAGCCTAGAAAAATGTTTTAAACAAGGTACATCATACATCCTCGCCTTTTCTCTTTTTCAATGGATAAAATGAATCTATAGGAATGATACTGTCCAAATGTAATTTTATGTCTTGGGAGAGGGGTCTATAATCCAAGGGAAATTTCACATGTTCGCAAGGGAATATTTTAATAACACAAACCCCTGAGTATGTAACAGAAAGATTTGTAAACTATTTACCATGAAACATTATGTAGCTACAGAATCATCTTAGCTATCCACACAGAGTCATTTTGTTCACTTGTGTTATTTATCCTTTTCAATAAAACAAAGCACATTCGAGTCCTTGAAAATAGAGTAGTGATATTTAAGAGAAAATGACATGATATTAAAAAAACAATATAAAATTTATACAAATATTTAAGAGGTTACAAACCCCATAGGTGGAGTCAAACCTTACCCCACGATACTGAGTCTGTAATATAATCCATACAATATGAGTATGTGTAAAGAAAAACTACACAACTCTTATGGGTATGGTTTGATTTCCAAATTTTGTGTAAGGAACCTCCTACCCATGTTGGGTCACCATGAGGTGAGTTTGGTAAACATAAATCTCAAGAGATTGATGACCTTCCTAAGTCTGTAGAGATACATGGATTACCTTTTCTCTGGTTGATGGTATAAGCACAGGGGGTTGTAACCCTATACTGGGTTGGCGAATGCTTGACCAAGGTCCTCTTTAGACATCGTGGGTCTCTTCATCTATCTCTATAACACAATACAAAGTTACCAATTAGAACCAAAATCTTAAATGTGTGAGAGAAGGGGTATTAATTAAAATGAAATTTGAAAACGATAGTAGTCTTACTCGAAAATGCTTGAAGGAGTAACCTGTGTGGAAGAGTAATCCCAACAATGATATCTTTAAATGGAAACCAAACGCATATGTAAAGAGGTAAACATGGTTGAGGTTTGGGATTGAGACATGAGCTATGCAGTGGGTTGGAACGGAAATGAATCCCTTTGCAACGAAAAACCCTGGAATTCCTTGCAAGTCAATAAGTTTATGCATATTGTTAATAAATTCCAATATTATAACCAAACTCAGATAAACAAAAGTGTGAATTTCTATAAGAAATGAAGGAATGAAACATAGTCATAAAAATTTGATGCACATGATTACTTATCTTGCAATCAGGGTACTAGGTCATGTGTGGAAGGTATTTCCCTTCTCGATGACAACATTGTTATATCATTTATTTAGAACATGTTCCACCAAGCATTAAGACAGTGTTATCATGGGTGGAATACTTGGTTCCAGAAATAATTAAAAATAAACACAAGTAACAATGTGTGAAGCAAGTGTTACAAATATCCTTAGAACAATACTTACTAGATCATTTTCTTCTTGTGAGAAAATAAGCAATGAGCCTCTGTGAGAACAAAACCAAAGCCCTTATTTATTGAAAGATACTGAAAAATGAAAAGGAGGTAAGGTCTCGGTGATGGAAAGCTTGTCTAATTTGAAGCCCTAATAGTACAAAAACTTGATTAATGGCCATTAATGGCATGAATATCAACAGACGATAACTCTAGGTATGGGTTGTCACACCATCTATGGACTAAGTGAGTGACAAGTTTTTAATTAGTTTGTAACACCAGAGTGGAAGAGTTTATATGACCAGGGTTCCATTAGATGTGAATAATTGTTAAAATTAGGTAAGAGGGGTTATGTCAAGTAAAGGAACATTCAATGTCCTATCTATTTTCCTTGAAGAGTGTGTGATCAAAGCGCCATACCTCGGGTTGACCCTCATATGGAGGACATCATACAAAGGTTGCACTAGATATATTATTTTTATATCTTTGGTATTGTAATCCAAATGATGGGAGCTGAGATATCTTTAAGACTAAAATAAAATTCAATACCTTAAACTATGCCAATGAGATCAATAAGATTTGGTGGGTAAAGTAGGTATAATAACCTTGGAAAGGAATATGAGTTCAACCCTTGAGATCAAGGGGATCTCAAGATTAGGATAGGTTATACATGTTTTGTCCATCCTTAAGAGTAATTTTAGAATTGAGAAGGAAGTGTTAAATACTAACTTAACCAATTCAATGGGCAGACGAATGATATACATGTGTAAAAGTTGGTGTGCACCACTACCATTTTGAGAACCATAGCCTGGAAGAATTCATGACGAAGGTAAGTAAGTGGGGTTACTATATCGTCAATATTATATAAAGAACAACCAGAGTTTGGATATCAAGCTATTAAACAAGTAAAATTATTATAATTTACCTTGGGGTGTAAAAACGCTTCCACCAGTGTTGTTGCTTAAGATCTTTTAACCTATCATGTGAAAATAAAATATTAAGAATAGTATTGTTCACCTTGAYGCCAACCAATAATTTTAACAGTRGCACTATTTAAACRKTGTTTAGARGTKCCATATTCAATATATATATATATATATATATATATAWAWATATATATRTWTGGGGTGATGTTACAGATAAGTTGGATCAGCATCCAACATTCATAGGGCCTTCTCTCCATTGGATCATGAATTGGATGTAAATAGTTAAAAATGGTGGTAACCATGCTTTGATTATATAGGAAAAAAAAAATTCAATGTGGGGATAAAATGAAGAAAAAACAACTTGAAATTTCATGTTACTCTACCCTCTGATGGTTTTTTTAAGGTTCTCTAACCTTCTATGGTGGCTTGTTCTTCCTTCCCATCTCTTTTTCCAACTTGAATTTAGTTTTGTTAATTGGTCTCCTCCTTTACTCTTGGACCTTACCAACATTGACTTGTTGCATTAAACTATTCATTCCAGTGCTAGTCTCACCATAGACCTTTATCATAGGGAACTAGAAAATTTTAACAAAGAGTGTTGACATTAACTACCTAGTTTGATACATAGGCCATATCCATTTCATTACAATAGTCTAGTGGAGTCCTATTAAGAAAAGATCACTAACAAGTACTCCTTGGCCTCATGCAAGGCATATCCTTTTCTCTTCCTCCTCATTAGGTACAACCCTAGGGTTTTTCATCAAAACCTAACTCCTTACCTCCTTATAATAGAAACCATGAAACCCTAGACTTAAAGAATGCTCAAGAAACCCTAGTGCCTGAAATGAGTGAAAAGGTAAAAAAATAGAATGAATAAAGGATAAAAAGAGACCAATGTTTCTCCTCCTATATCTATAACTCAATTGTAAATAATAATAATCATAATATTATCAATGATTTCATCATCTCCAATGTCTAACTCAATTCCCTCCCTTGAAATGCCAAATTCTCCAAAGACAATTTTGGATAGCTTAAAACTTCATATGTGTGTGTGTGTGTGTGTGTGTGTGTGTGTGTCTAGGAGACGAAGTTAAATTATGTAATTTTTCCCTCCGTACGAAATTCAAATAGTTTTCCATCGAGTCCTCTTGCCATGCATCTCTATCTCCAACCAGATTTTGCACCTTATCCCAAACCACTCTAACATAGGTGCATTTCACTAATATATGGGTGATAATTTATTCATCCATCTTGCAAAGTGAACACAAGTTAGGACCTTGCTTACTTCTCCTTTGAAAATGATCTCAAAGAAGTACCTTGTCTCTCAACACCAGCCACATATAAACATGTGTCTTCACAGGAGCTCCAATATTCCAAATGGGCTTCCACCACCATGATTTTGTCTTGTTGTGCATTACATAACATAGTTTTGTACCCTATCTTTTCAATATATTATCTTATAATATGATTCTTGGACCAAACCAAATTATATTCCTCATCCATAATCCTTACATGAATATGAGATAAAGTTCCACATAACATTTCTAGTGTGCTACATTCTCTCTTGAAAATCCCAAGAATTTTTCTAAGATCTACCTTTGATGTCAAATGTTTATGACACGTCATCCACCACATGATATAGTGTATAAATTAAAATTCCCTACAATTTTTATATGAATTCATGTGGTAACCAATAAGAGTTCCCATAGCCTACCAAAGGGTCTACCCAATTCTTACACTCTCTCCATTACCCACTTTCCACACTAGCCAATTACATACCAAGGGAAAATAAAATTATTGAAGAAATAATCTCTCTTGAGCCTTCTCAATAACATTGAAATAAATTAGAGACTTGAACATATTAATCTCCTTACTAGTGGTTGTATTAAACAAATTTAGAAACTCCCTTAATTTAGAGGCTTCCCTCAAGGATGTAAGTTTTAAACCTATGAAGTAAAGAAATGCATATATATTCTTAAGCAAAACAAAATTTAATCAATGGCTCATTCACATAGTACACATAGATTTATACCAGAAACCCTCAACAGGGAAAACCTTTCTTATATTCATTATATCGAATTTCACCATTCACCATACAATATATATACAATGTTTTTAGGTATTTTGTAGATACCAAAACCCTAATCCCTTAATCTGATATTAATTTACAAAAACCGTTAAAAAATACAAAAATTCACTAAAAATAGAAAAAAATGCCCAAAAATAAATTTTGGGGTGTTGCCTCGGGCTCCTACCTATTGTCGAACGCTGTGCATAAATAGGGGGGGGCATACCTTCCCCCCCCCGGGCCCCCCTAGGAAAGTTCTTAATGCACACGACAAAATTAGGGCACTACTACGAGGGATCGTTAGACGCAGTTGTCATATCTGACGCGCCCACACACACACATGCAAAGAATATAACACATAACCAACATTCTCCCACTTGTTGTTTTCTTTGTATCCAGGGGTCCATGGGATTATATAGTCAACAATCCAGGGCAGCAATGCCCATTGTTACTCTACACCAGGAGAACTTTTATGTGCTCACAAACTTTGTCAATGAATCTGCAACATTCTTCAAAGTGTCAACATTTTCCAGCAACACCTTCTTTTCCTCAACCATGTCTCTCACAAAGTGATACTGAACATCAATATGCTTTATCTTCGAATGATGAGCTGGGTTCTTTGCCAGGAATATTACACTCTGACTGTGACAATCTAATCTCACTTCTTTTTGTACCAACCCAATACCTGAACACAATCTTTGTAACCATATTGTTGCCTTGCTTGCATGAGTGGCTACCATGTATTCAACTTCTGTAGTTGAGAGTGCCACTACTGCCTGTCTTTTGCTCATCCAACCGATTGCTCCTCCATATAGGTTAAACACATACCCACTTGTATATCTTCTGCGATCCAGATCTCCAGCCCAGTCTGCATCAACAAAACCATTTATGTCCAGCACTCTATCCAATCCTAGTCTTCCTTGGTAGCACAATCCATAACTCGTAGTTCCACGAAGATACCTGAAGACCCTCTTTACTATTGTCCAATGCTCATTCCCTGGTTTTTACATATACCTGCTCAAAACTCCCACTACATGTGCAATGTCCAGTCTAGTACAGACCATTGCATACATCAAACTACCAACTGCACTAGCCTACAGAACATGGGACATGTCTTCTTCTTCTTCCTGTGTCTTGGGACACTGATATGCAGATAACTTTACACCTATATAAATAGGAACCTTGATCAGTTTACTTACATTCATATTAAACCTCTGCAATATCATCTCAACATATTTTCTCTGATTCAACTAGAGTTTCCTGTTTGCACGATCTCTTTTAATCTCCATTCCTAGAATGAAATTAGCAGCATTGAGATCCTTCATGTCAAATTTGAAGGATAGCTGCGATTTCACCTCCTTGATAATACCCATGTTATTTCCTACCAACAACATGTCATCAACATACAACACTACATAAATGACGTGATTACCAACCTACTTGGAATATACACAGTGATCAATGGACTGGCAATTGTTCTGGTTTCCATCTGTATGACAGAAGAGGTTGACAACTTTGATATTTGTACTGGTTCATTGATTTTTTAAGGTAATATAGTTTTTACTTACAAAAAAAATGCGTTAATACATTAATATATAATAATGTAATACTTTAATGTATTTATGTAAAAATGTATGTTTACTTTATTAATGTACTATTACTACTTTATTATTCTTGGTCATGGTCAACATAAGTTAATAATAGTTAAGGTAATGATCAACCATATGCATAGTTAACGTCAAACATGGTGAATTTCATCTATAGTCATGGTCAACCATGGTCATGACCAGGAATGGTTATCTATGGAAAACAACTCTAAAACATGGTTAGCCACAATCAACCATGGTCAACCAAGATAGCAATGTATTAATGTAAAACATTAATGTATTAATTAATAATTTATATCTTTAACAATGTATTAATGCTTTAAAAATGTATTAATTAATAATGTATCATTAATTTTTAAATGTATCATTTCCCTGTTAATGTCTTAATTTATTATTGTATAAATACTTTATTAATGTATTAATACTTCAATACATTTTTGAATACTTTAATACTTTATCAATGAATTAATGGGTTATTAATGTATTACTGTTTAATCAATATATTGTATTAGTAACGTTAATTAATTAATGCATTGCTATTATTAATAAGAGACAAACTATTACACATCAAAATTCCTTACTTCGGCAGTGTCATAAGTGTCGCACTTTCATTGTCTCAAGTGTTGTGAGTGTCGCATGTATCACTCTTTTATTGTCACAAGTTTCATAAGTGTCGCATTCACTTTTCTTAAGTGTCACAACTTGAACGAAACCATGAAACCACTTTCTACAACCCCTAAAACATGTTAGAATAAGAATCATCATCATCTAACAATTGGAACAAGTACTTTACCTAGGTAATTACTCATCTTGGGGAAATTTTGGAAGATCAACACTCCCTTGCTCATACATAGGGAGCGTTAGTGCTCCTTTTCCATATTAGGGGGGGATTTGCAGTGCTCTATTTTCCACTTTAAGGGAGCACTGAGTTGGTTGAGGGAATGTTGGAGAAAATCCCACATTCCTATAAAGAAAACTATGGATGGATTGGGTTAGTTTGGATCGAATCTTACTCTAGTGACACATCTGAGGAAGATATCACAACTATTGGATCCATGTCCTCAACTAATTCCAAATATACTCAAGGTGGTTGAGCCTCTCAAAGACTATAAATGGAGGCATTTCCATTGTGAAAAGGAGGAGAAATCAGCAAAAGCATTGTTATTTTGATTGTGGATGTTTTGAGCAAGGATTGGATGAGGAGGACTTAGAGAGGATTCTGCAACATCATTTGAATATTGTAAGTTTCCCTTTTAAGTTCTCATTAATATACTTGGCATATTTCCTTCAAGTATGTGTTTACATGTGCTTGTCTATGGTTGTCTTAATATAAATAGATAAATTTATTTTGCCTATTCCATTAGAGTAGGAGATATTCATTTTTTTCTTGTTGTCCATCATAGGTACTGATTGGAGATCACAGATTGGAGTAACCTGGAAAAATGTTTTAAACAAGGTACATCATACATCCTCTCCTTCTCTCTTTTTCGATGGATAAAATGAATCTATAGGAATGATAGTGTCCAAATGTAATTTTCTGTCTTGGTAGAGGGGTCTGTAATCCAAGCGAAAGTTCACATGTTCGTAAGGGAATATTTCCATGACACAAACCCTTGAGTATGTAACAGAAATATTTGTAAATTATTTACCATAAAACATTATGTATCTACAGAAGCATCTTAGCTATCCACACAATGTCATTTTGTTCACTTGTATTATTTATCTTTTTCAATAAAACAAAGCACATTCGAGTCATTGCAAATAGAGTAGTGATATTTAAGAGAAAATGACATGATAGTAAAAAAATAATATAAAATTTATACAAATATTTAAGAGGTTACAAACCCCATAGGTGGAGCCAAACCTTACCCCACGATACCAAGTCTGTAATATAATCCATATAATATGAGTATGTGTAAAGAAAAATTACACAACTCTTATGGGTATGGTTTGATTTCCAAATTTTGTGTAAGGAACCTCCTACCCATGTTGGGTCACCATGAGGTGAGTTTGGTAAAGATAGATCTCAAGAGATCGACGACCTTCCTAAGTCTGTAGAAATACATGGATTACCTTTTCTCGGGTTGATGGAGTGCGCACAGGGGGTTGTAACCCTGTACTGGGTCTGCGAACACTTGACCAAGGTCCTCTTTAGACATCGTGGGTCTCTTCATATGTCTCTATAATAGGAGACAAAGTTACCAATTAGAACCAAAAGCTTAAATGTGTGAGAGAAAGGGTATTAATTAAAAGGAAATCTGAAAACGATAGTAATCTTACCCAAAAATTCTTGAAGGAGTAACCTATGTGGAAGAGTAATACCAACAATGATATCTTTAAATGGAAACCAAATGCATATGTAAAGAGGTAAACATGGTCGAGGTTTGGGAGTGAGACATGAGCTATGCAGTGGGTTGGAAGGGAAATGAATCCCTTTGCAACGAACAACCCTGGAATTCCTTGCAAATCAATACGTTTATGCATATTGTTAATAAATTCCAATATTATAACCAAACTCAGATAAACACAAGTGTGAATTTCTATAAGAAACGAAGGAATGAAACATAGTCATAAAAATTTGATGCACATGATTACTTAGCTTGCAATCACGGTGCTAGGTTGTGTGTGGAAGGTATTTCCCTTCTCGATGACAACATTGTTATATCATTTATTTACAACATGTTCCACCAAGAATTAACACAATGTTATCATGGGTGGAATACTTGGTTCCAGAAATAACTAAAAATAAACGCAGGTAACAATGTGGGAAGAAAGTGTTACAAATATCCTTAGAACAATACTTACTAGAGCATTTTCTTCTTGCGGGAAAATAAGCAATGAGCCTCTATGACAACAATACTAGAGCCCTTATTTATTGAAAGATACTGAAAAATGAAAAGGAGGTAAGGTCTTGGTGATGGAAAGCTTGTCTAATTCGAAGCCCTAATAGTAGGAGAACTTGATTAATAGCCATTAATGGCATGAATCTCAACAGACGATAACTCTAGGTATGGGTTGTCACACCATCTATGGACTAAATGAGTGACAAGTTTTTAATTGGTGAGTAATACCAGAGTGGAAGAGTTTATATGGCCAGGGTTCCATTAGATGTGAATAATTGTTAAAATTAGGTAAGAGGGGTTATGTCAAGTAAAGGAACGTTCAATTTCCTATATATTTTCCTCGAATACTGTGTGATCGAAGAGCCATACCCTGGTTTGACCCTCGTATGGAGGACATCATACAAAGGTTGCACTAGATATATTATTTTTATATCTTTGGTATTGTAATCCGAAGGATGGGAGTTGAGATATGTTTAAGACTAAAATAAAATTCAATACATTAAACTATGACAATGAGATCAATAAGATTTGGTGGGTAAATTAGGTATAATAACCTTGGAAAGGAATATGAGTTCAACCCTTGAGATCAAGGGGATCTCAAACATAGGATAGGTTATACATGTTTTGTCCATCCTTAAGAGTAATTTTAGAATTGAGAAGGAAGTGTTAAATACTAATTTGACCAATTCAATGGGAAAACAAATGATATACATGTGTAAAAGTTGGTGTGCGCCACTACCATTTTGAGAACCATAACCTGGAAGAATTCATGACGAAGGTAAGTAAGTGGGGTTACTATATCATCAATATTAGATAAAGAACAACCAGAGTTTTAATATCAAGCTATTAAACAAGTAAAATTATTATAATTTACCTTCGGGTCTAAAAACGCTTTCACCAGTGTTGTTGCTTAAGATCTTTTAACCTATCATGTGAAAATAAAATATTAAGAATAGTATTGTTCACCTTGACGCCAACCAATAATTTTAACAGTGGCACTATTTAAACAGTGTTTAGAAGTGCCATATTCAAAAAAATATATATGTTTGGGGTGATGTTACAGATAAGTTGGATCAGCATCCAACATTCATAGGGCCTTCTCTCCATTGGATCATGAATTGGATGTGAATAGTTAAAAATGGTGGTAACCATGCTTTGATTATATAGGAAAAAAATTCAATGTGGGGGAAAAATGAAGCAAAAACAACTTTAACTTTCATGTTACTCTACCCTCTCATGGTTTTTTTAAGGTTCTCTAACCTTCGATGGTTGTTTGTTCATCCTTCCCGTCTCTTTTTCCATCTTGAATTTAGTTTTGTTAATTGGTCTCCTCCTTTACTCTTGGCCCTTACCAACATTGACTTGTTGCATTAAACTATTCATTCTAGTGCTAGTCTCACCATAGACCTTTTTCATAGAGAACTACAAAATTTTAACAAAGAGTGTTGACATTAACTACCTAGTTTGATACGTAGGCCATATCCATTTCATTACATTAGTCTAGTGGAGTCCTATTAAGAAAAGATCACTAACAAGTCCTCCTTGGCCTCATGCAAGGCATATCCTTTTCTCTTCCTCCTCATTAGGTACAACCCAAGTGTTTTTCATCAAAACCTAACTCCTTACCTCCTTAGAGTAGAAACCATGAAACCNACCATGCTTTGATTATATAGGAAAACAAATTCAATGTGGGGGAAAAATGAAGAAAAAACAACTTTAACTTTCATGTTACTCTACCCTCTGATGGTTTTTTTAAGGTTCTCTAACCTTCTATGGTGGTTTGTTCTTCCTTCCCATCTCTTTTTCCAACTTGAATTTAGTTTTGTTAATTGGTCTCCTCCTTTACTCTTGGCCCTTACCAACATTGACTTGTTGCATTAAACTATTCATTCCAGTGTTAGTCTCACCATAGACCTTTATAATAGGGAACCACAAAATTTTAACAAAGAGTGTTGACATTAACTACCTAGTTTGATATGTAGGCCATATCCATTTCATTACATATTCTAGTGGACTCCTATTAAAAAAAGATCACTAACAAGTACTCCTTGGCCTCGTGCAAGGCATGTCCTTTTCTCTTCCTCCTCATTATGTACAACCCTAGGGTTTTTCATCAAAACCTAACTCCTTACCTCCTTAGAATAGAAACCATGAAACCCTAGACTTAAAGAATGCTCAAGAAACCCTAGTGCCTGAAATGAGTGAAAAGGTAAAAAAATAGAATGAATAAAGGATAAAAAGAAACCAATGTTTCTCCTCCTACATCTATAACTCAATTGTAAATAATAATAATCATAAGATTATCAATGATTTCATCATCTCCAATGTCTAACTCAATTCCCTCCCTTGGAATGCCAAATTCTCCAAAGACAATTTTGGATAGCTGAAAACTTCATATGTATATGTGTGTGTGTGTGTGTATCTAGGAGATGAAGTCCAATTATGTAAATTTTCCCTTCGTATGAACTTCAAATAGTTTTCCATCGAGTCCTCTTGCCATGCATCTCTATCTCCAACCAGATTTTGCACCTTATCCCAAACCACTCTAACATAGGTGCATTTCACTAATATATGGGTGATAATTTATTCATCCATCTTACAAAGTGAACACATGTTAGGCCCTTGCTTACTTCTCCTTTGAAAATTATCTCAAAGAAGTACCTTGTCTCTCAACACCAGCCACATATAAACATGTGTCTTCACAGGAGCTCTAATATTCCAAATGGGCTTCCACCACCATGATTTTGTCTTGTTGTGGATTACATAACATAGTTTTGTACCCTATCTTTTCAATCTATTATCTTAGAATAGGATTCTTGGAACAAACCAAACTATATTCCTCATCCATAATCCTTACATGAATATGAGATAAAGTTCCACATAACATTTCCAGTGTGCTACATTCTCTCTTGAAAATCCCAAGAATTTTTCTAATATCTACCTTTGATGTCAAATGTTTATGAAACGTCATCCACCACATGATATAGTGTATAAATGAAAATTCCCTACAATTTTTATATCAATTCATGTGGTAACCAATAAGAGTTCCCATAGCCTACCCAAGGGTCTACCCAATTCTTACACTCTCTCCATTACCCACTTTCCACACTAGACAATTACATACCAAGGGAAAATAAAATTATTGAAGAAATAACCTCTCTTGAGCATTCTCAATAACATTGAAATAAATTAGAGACTTGAACATATTAATCTCCTTACTAGTGGTTGTATTATACAAATTTAGAAACTCCCTTAATTTAGAGGCTTCCCTCAAGGATGTAAGTTTTAAACCTGTGAAGTAAAGAAATGCATATATATTATTAAGAAAAACAGAATTTAATCAATGGCTCATTCACATAGTACACAGAGATTTATACCGGAAACCCTCAATAGGGAAAACCTTTCTTATATTCATTATATCGAATTTCACCATTCACCATACAATATATATACAATGTTTTTAGGTATTCCGTAGATACCAAAACCCTATTCCCTTAATCCGGGATTAATTTACAAAACTGCTAAAAACAACAAACTCCGCTAAAAATAGCAAAATCTGCCCAAAAATAAATTTTGGGGTGCTTCCCTGGGCTACCGCCCATTGTTGAATGTTTCACGTAACCAAGGGGGGGAATACCTTCCCCCCCCCCTGGGACCCCCTAGGAAATCACCCGACGCACACGACAAAAGAAGGGCACTACTACGAGGGATCGTTAGATGCAGTTGTCATATCTGACATGCCCACACACACACACATGCAAAGAATATAACACATACCCAACATTCTCCCACTTGTTGTTTTCTTTGTATCTAT
>JASDQU010209926.1:1392-16416 GCA_032191745.1 Picea mariana
TTATTGTGATGTTTTCCTCATATTTATGTGCACCTTAATTTGATTTGAGAGAATTCATATGTCTAGGATCAAGAATAAACATAAGGTTTATTCATTAAGAAATTGTTGCCACATGAATTATAAAAGAAAGAAATACATAGTAATACATGGAAGATAATACTCGTCATAAGAGGACTTATCGCCATGATTCATGTATCTATTACTTAATACAGATTATCAATAGGTTTTAAGATGAGACATTAAGATTGGAATTATGGACCAAGTGGGAGAATGTAAGATCCCTTCTGTTTTGAACCGTCGCTCCCTTAACCGTATTGAACCGCTGTGAAACCAACCAGAACCGTAACTGTATTGAACCATCGGGAAACCAACCCGAACTGTATTCAACCGCCGACAGCTCATTTGGAAACCAACTCAAACTGTTTTCTCGTTTTGGATCTTTTGGAATGGTCCATTACTCCATACGGTTCTCTACCTAGATATGTGGAACAGTTAACAGTTAGCCAACAGAAGCTTGATGGAAGCTTGGCTATAAAAAAATTGTTTTGGTCCCCAAGCTTGCTTAATTCATTCAATCAATGCCCTTCAGTCTTACACCATCAATCAGAGTGAGAAGATCTTGGAAGTGCCATACGGAAACCAAAACTAGTGTGGAACTGGGAAAACTTCTACAACAATTAATCAAACTCAAGCAGCATCAATGGCCGGAGGTATGATCCATTTTGGCATCTAAATTTCGATTATTTTTAAGAGTTTTATTCCGCATATTATAGAATCGATTTAAATCTAACATGTCTCCCTTATACATTAATAGACATCTCTTTATACATCAACACACATCTCATTATTTGACAACATTAAACAAGTGAATGCTTTCTCGCCTTAATAAATCTTCACAAGAAATATATTTCTCTCTCACTCACTCCCTTTACCTAATCACTCCCTTTACCTAATGAAAGAACACTAATAGAGATATATAATTTTCATACCTCTCAACACACAAGGTGAGACATAAATCTTCTTGTTCTATTTAATCATTCAATTTCATAAATAGTTTATGAAATAAAACACATCATTACACTATCTCGCCTCATCAATTGATGATTTTTTTTTCCAATCTTTTGATTAAAAATATATTTAAAAAATTGAATAAAAGAAAATTTAATCTCTCTCCTCCCTCCATTAATATCACAACCCACTCATACTCTCTTACACCCTTTAATACCCTTTTTGTTAGAATAAAGCTTACTTTAGTAAGAGATAATTCTTACAGCTATTGTAACTGTGAGTTAGCCTTACAGTTGTTGTAACTGTGAGTTTCTAGTTTTACTATTTTTAGCTAATCAGATCCACTTTCTTAGGATCTAGATTGCTAGGAGTCAGTGATCTGCATGCTATATATGTAACCTCCATTTGTCTATTAAGAAATACAAACTATTCTTTGTGTGTGAATCTTGTGCAATGGCTTCCCTCTCGATTTCTAAGTTGGTATCAGAGCAAGGACCGCCCTGAATCTCTCAAGAGAAGGGCTGGAAGATGAGATAAGAGTGATAAGTTAATTCCGCTATAGGAGTAGATTAGGTTAGAGGGTTTGAATTTCTAAATTTTCTGTGTGTTTTGTGAGATTGTTGTGGGAGACTCTTCTTGTGAATAAAGGACCACTGCGTAGGAGAACTGGCGAGGATATCGTTGCCCAGATATTCACTGATCAAACTATGAGAGGTTAGATGCCTGTGCATTCGTTGATCAGTGACAGATGTATGGAAGAAAAGATATCTAGATCTGCTTTGGCGTTGACAGTAGGGTTCGATTTTCTCTCTATCGAAACTCTGATTCCCACTGCAATGGGTGGACTTTATGTTCAACAAGTGTTTGAGTTGATTTGGTAGATTTGTTGTAGTGTTACATATAGTGTGATGTGATTTTTTTATGTTATATATATTATTATGTGTGGTGTGTGGTGAGTTTAAAGTTTTTATATAAGTGTTTATGTAAAAATAAGAACTTGTATCTTGATGCAAGCTGGTAGCCCCAGTTTCAAGTACATTGTTTTTATTGGAAGTCACCTTGTGTAAAGGAATGTTGAAGACATTCAGTATCCAAACTGTTCTTCTATATACTGAAGGATAGCCGAAAGCAAAAATCCGACAGATGAAGGCAAGTTAATAGAATGCATCAATAATTGGCACCTTTTATCATGGAAGCCCTGATGAGCCGAGTTGTCAAATTGTCCAGTATACAAGTGCTACAATGATGGTCAGAAGAATTTTGACTTTAAATGTGTCAGTGGGTAGCTCGAATGTGTGGAGAAGAAAGATCGGAAACCGGGTGATTGCAGAGTGAGTTTCAGTGCTGAGGAAGACCAGATCAGACAGACAGATGAAAGTTCTAGTGTTGTAATCTTTTGTGTTGTAATTTATAAAGTAAGCATTAAGGGAGGGTGTTAGAATAAAGCTTACTTTAGTAAGAGATAATGCTTACAACTGTTGTAACTGTGAGTTTCTAGGTTTACTATTTTTAGCTAATCAGATCCACTTTCTTAGGATCTAGATTGCTAGGAGTCAGTGATTTGCATGCTATATATGTAACCTCCATTTGTCTATTAAGAAATACAAACTATTCTTTGTGTGTGAATCTTGTGCAATGGATTCCCTCTCAATTTCTAAGTCTTTCACTCTTTACTCGCTCCTCTCATATGCTTTTTGGATCATTTTAGTCCGTACAAAAAAATCATGAATCTACATATAGATGTTTATAAAAAAAATAAAAAAAATTTAATAAAAACATATTTTTAATTTCTATTTATATATTGATTGGTCAAATTTGATAGATGTGACAGGTTTTGCCATTAGCGATAGAGATAAATAGGTATTTTTTATCATTTAAAAAAAATACCATTGTTTGGGATCCAACATCATATGGAGTCGTGTGCTAGCATCAACTATATCATTTTGCATTTATCGAGCATTACTCCTTACCAAACTCTGTGCAACATCTGCAAACCCTCTTTAGAGGCATCACATAATAGAAAAAACAATTTGCAAAGAGGGATCGGCTAAAAGTTATTGACAATACTAGTTTCATAGGGGTTTTGACTGATTTCTCAAGGTTTTCTTGTGTTTTAGGCTCTTCATTTTGTTTCGCTAGAGTTTGTGAGTTTCATTGATCTTTACATGATTTGATGGTTTCCTTATGGTTTTTTTTGTTTGTTTGGTTTTTTTCTAATATTAATTGGATTCGAAGGCTTCATGGGGGTTCGCTTAACTTTTTTATGGTTTTTGTTTTACTTAATGTTTTTAGTTAATTTTCGTAGATTTTCCAAGCTTTCTTAAGGATTTTAATTAATATTTCTCAAGTTTTGCTAGTTTTTTAGGTTCTTAGTTGATTTTATATCGTTTTGTTGGTTTCCTTTCAACATTGAGTTGATATTCTCCATATTTTCTAGTGTCTTTCTAAGCTCCACATGATTTTTAGAGTTTTCTTGTTTCCTTCTACCTTTTTCCTAATTGCTTGGCTTCTTAAATATTTTCAAAATATTTTTTCAGGGTTTTCCCCACCATGTTTTGTTCCACGACATATTCTAAGAAACAAGATAGTTAGTAATGGAGATGACGTACTCAAAACCTTTTTCTCTAAGAATGATGTCATTAAACACATTCCCCATGTTTTTTTTGGATTTGGAGCCAAATATCATCAATGAAGTTTGAATTAGCACATATTGACAACTCTTTCACCTAGAGTAGCTCATTAGTGGTAAAGAACATGCCACCAACAACTTATTTTGCAACCATGATGTCATTAAACACATTCCCCATGTTTTTTTTGGATTTGGAGCCAATTATCATCAATGAAGTTTGAACTAGCACATATTGACAACTCTTTCACCTAGAGTAGCTCATTAGTGGTAAAGAACATGCCACCAACAACTTATTTTGCAACCATTATCCCAGTAAGCCAATAGCCTTCTCTATGAATCATTTTCATTTCATCTTGGTCACTTTAACTGGTAGTAGATTAAGATTCCTTCAATGTTTCTTTAAGTATAGTCAGCAAGGAAATCATAGATCTATGCCTAGATAGAATCTAGAATCTCCATACCTTCAGGGTTTCTTGGTCTTCCACATTATGGGAATTGGCATGGGATATGGCCTGAGGTCCCTTCTATTGGAGAGACTTTTTGTAAATTATGGAAAGAAATACAAGCTAGGTTTCACTATGTATCACTCTCAACAGGGTTTCACATCTATAATAGAGCCCTATAACAACCAATTGTCAAGACAATCATAGTTGGACCATATTGAAGTGGTCGTGTTGTTGGAGAATGGGGCCATTTGTGACATTTTCCAACATTCCCTAAACATTAAGCATCCCACATACACTAACCTTAGTAGACTTGTATCTTAGGTAAGTTGGAATTTAGTTTAGTTTGAAGTTCCATTTGACAGCTTCTATTGTTTTGGGTTTTGATGGATGTAGATTATTGTTTTAATTATAATAAAATAATTTTCATTTATTGTTAATTTTTTTTTTTAATCTTTCTTTAGTCATACTAGAGGTAATAATAGATCTAGTTGGATACACAACCTCAACTAGTCACGAGAAATAGAAAAGCAAGTGGCATTTCCACAACAAACCATAATAATGTGCACACAATACAAATAATAAAGTGAGAAAAATCTCCCTACCATATGCTAAGAGTCCCTATCATATGTTAATCACTAATAATCCCTATCATTCGTCCCAACAACAAAAGAATTAGCCTCCAATGCATTTAGGAGAAAGGGAAAAAGTTGGTGCATTTGGTGCTAAGAAATCCAATGAGCCTAAGGCATTCTTTGACCTTGCTTATAAACAATATAGGAAGTAGTGGATTCCTGACGAGATTGAAAATTATTCATGTAAAAAACTTGATCTGCAACAACCAAAAGTTGAAAGTTTGGAACAATATCTGCAATATGGATGTTTAGGGTCTCTATATCCAATGTTGATTCATGGTAGGTGTTGAAAACATCGTGGATGCTAAGATGATAAGGAAATTCATAACATAAAGCATTGATAACCTAAAAGGAAGATTCAGATGATGAATGATGTAAAACTAGGTGGTGAATCGGTGAAAAGAGGCTACCAAATATGATCTTCCAAGAAAGGAGTGAACTCTATCACGAGTGAGAAAATTTGAAGTTTGTAGAATTTCCTTTTGATATGGTGTATTGAGGTAATTGATACTGATGAGTAAACAAGGAAAACATTGGAGGATTTTTAGAAGAATCATTTAAAACTATTGAACGGTCCTCGAACTGCAAATCTAGAATATAGTGATGTTGTGGATAGGGCTATCAAATAAAAGTTAAGGAATTCTTCTTTAATATAAGATCAAATTGATGTGGTAGTTGAAGTGTACTACAAATAAGACACTTGGTTTTATCTTTATGAAGTAGGTAAGTGTTTGATTTGAATTGGATTCTTGCCAAAATCTCTTTGTAAACTTTGCAATAAGCAATTAATTGTTTTTTTTTGGAAAAGTTGAGAAAATGTCAAAAACTTTACTTGGAAGTTAAAATAAAACGATTTTGATCATTAGCCTTCCAAGGAAGACCATTAAAAATGAAGGTTGTAATGAAGAAGGGAATTCAATGGAAGAGAAGAGAGGAGAGACTAAGAAGAAATTAATAAGGGTAGTTCAAGAGAGGAAATCTTTGAGAGGAAGTCAACTCAAAGATTGTAGGACAAGGGAGACAATGTTCCTAGCCACACATGAGAAAATATTGTTGTTGAGTTCGATATACTTGTAAATTTGTTTCTTCTAGTGGGTAGCAATGCATAATGTTTTCTATTCATGGCTCACCCTTTTTTTTAATCAATTTGTCTTAATGAAAATCCCCTAGAACCTGGCTTTTCCATTTTGGTTTTTAGAGTAAATATTTGTTATTATGACATATGACTGAGCACTTTATTTTGTGGTCATTATGTTTATTTTTCTGGTTATCATGTGATTGCATTTATATTTTTAGATTAATGCATGTGAATTATTTAATTTACCCATATCAATATAATCCCATATACACTATAATTTTTCTACCTTGAACTCTATTTATTGGGCATACAAAACTATTTGTGCATGTGTCTTTTACATGCTATAATATAAATGCATTATTTTTCTTGTTTTCTAGTGTAAAAATCACATCCGCAACACTATACCTCTTGATTTATTCACTGGAGGTGACCGCAAGGGGAAGTGCAACATCTATGGGACCTAATGGTTGGAATCCCAACCCCACTTGAAAGGGGTTGTGGTCGGTTGAGCTATGCAGGGATCGGTTGTAGCTATGCTAGACATAGGGAAGACTCTCATCCCATGTGCGAGGGTGCTTGGAATTATACATACACATGATGTGAACAATCATTCGATTTATGACCTCGGTTTGGCCATCTATCTGGGGTGGAAGGCCATGGATTTGGTGAGCTTGGTGTCCAACAATGACCAGAGGCTCGACCAGAATGTGCTGAGAAATCGATTATCCTGATTTGAGACAATGGTTTGTGGGATTCAAAAATGTACCCATACTTGTTCAAAGAAGATCTTGACATTGGCCTCTACTATGATGCTCTTCTTACAGGCAACTAGAATTGCCATCTTAGAAAAGTGATAAACAAACACAAAAACACAGTCATTTGCCCGCTTGGTGGACATGAGGCCCAACATGTAGTCCATTGAGATGGATTCCCATGGCCTGTCAAGAATAGGAAGAGGGTATACAGACCCTGTTTCTTAGTGGTCAGTTTGGCAATAGCGCATGCAGTGTAGGACCTGATATACTTGTTGACCTCTTGTCGAAGTTTCGGCTAGTAGAAATGTTTCTGTAGCATCGCCATTGTCTTTTCATCGCCAAAGTTTCCTACCACCCGATTGTAGTGGGCTTCCCATATCATCTTCGCTTGCTTTCTTGATCGAACGCAGATATGACCTAGATGACACAACAACCCATCCTGAATATGGAAATTATCGACAACTGCGTTTTCACCCAATATTTGGTAGGTGGTGGTGAATTCGAGGTCTATCTCATAGAGTTGGGGCCATCCAAAGGTCTCATGGCCACAAGAGTCTAGCATCGTGGTGAGTGTCATGATTGGCGGTCTACTGAGGCAATCAATGACATGGTTGGTGCTTCCTTTTTTATACTCGATGTTGAGGTGGAATTGCTACAAGTATGTGGGCCACTTTTGATGGAAATCATTTTGCAACTTGCCTTGTGTCTGCATGAACTGCAGTGGCTTATGATAAGTGTGGATGATTGTCTCCTTCCCAAGAATGTAATGTCTCCACTAGCAGTAGGCTTGCACAATGGAGTAAATTTCTTTGTCATAAGTAGGGTACTTACAGACAACATCTGATAGTGTCTCACTATGATAGGCCATGGGGTGGCCATGCTGAGTGAGAACGATGCCCATAGCATAGTCTGAAGCATCTGTCTCGATATCAAATGGTTGTTGTAGGTTTGGCAGTGAAAGTACTGGGGTTGAGAACAAACGCTTCTTCAAATCATCGAATGCTTGTTGTTGGGACCGACCCCACGCAAAGTTCTCCTTACCACCACCCCTGGTTATTTGGCTAAGGGCCCATGCAATATGGGAGAATCTCAACACAAACTTGCGGTAGAAATTGGCAAGGGCCAAGAAGCTCTGAAGCTCAGTGAGTGTGGTTTGGGCTAGCCAGTCACATATGACTTGGATATTGGCCGGATCCACATATACGTCATTCTTATCAATGATGTAGCCTAGGTAATGGACCTTGTCCATGCCGAAGGAGCATTTTTCCAAGTTGGTGAATAGCTTGTGCTGCCGCTTGTCCATGCCGAAGGAGCATTTTTCCAAGTTGGAGTATAGCTTGTCCATGCCGAAGGAGCATTTTTCCAAGTTGGAGTATTGTTGAAAATGAGAATGTCATCCAGATACACCACTACAAAAGTATTGGTGAATGGTCGTTGGATATTGTCCATCATCCTCATGAAAGTGGTTGGAGAATTTGTCAAACCAAAGGGCATGACCAACCATTCAAAAAGACCTTCCTTTGACTTGAAGGTGGTTTTCCATACATCTGTCTGTTCTATCGAGACCTAGTGGTATCCAGACTTCAGATCAATCTTACTGAAGTA
This sequence comes from Picea mariana, assembly GCA_032191745.1. NCBI lineage: Eukaryota > Viridiplantae > Streptophyta > Pinopsida > Pinales > Pinaceae > Picea > Picea mariana. The sequence goes on from JASDQU010209926.1 coordinate 9,546, forward strand.
TTTGGACCCCGTGATTTGATCAAGGAGGTCGTCAATTCGGGGAATTGGGTACCAGTTTCTGACTGTGATTTTATTCAGAGCCCGATAATCAATGCAGAGTCACCAGGTTCCATCTTTCTTCTGTACCAACACGATTGGGATCTCGCAAGGTGATGAGATGGGATGGATGTGCCCCTTGTGGAGCAGTTCTTGGATCTGTCAGTTGATCTCCTCATTCTCTAATAGAGAGCGATGATAGACTCACCCAATGGGTAGGGGTGCATTGAAGGCTAGATCGATGGGGTGCTTGACCTGACAGTGTAGAGGTACCCTAGTATGTGAGGAGAAGATATTTGAGTATTCTTCCATGACCTTATCTACTTGCTTCTTCTATGTGGACGTCGGCCGCAGAGACCCTATATGTGGTTGTGATCTTTCGCTCATTTTGAGAGTGAATCATGAAGAATACAAACTTCCCCGTCTCTGAGATGACCTTCTTGCATTGCTTGGAAGAGATCAAGGAAATAACACTAGGTGGGGCTACCTCGGGTATCCTATACAATTTCCCGTTTAAAGTAATAATAACACTACAAGGCATAGACTCATATACAACATGACGTTTCCATAAATAAGGTTGACCCAAAAGAACATCACAAACTTTGAGAGGAGGAATATCACATAATACCTCGTCTTTGAAGGGATTGATGTCATACAACATTCGACACTGTTGGCTGACGCGGAGATCACTTCCTTGGCGGATCCATCCAATGGTGTAGGGTTGTAGGTGTGAAATTGTCGATAGGGCCAACCGCTTAACGACCTCTAATGAGATGAGTTTCTTCTGGCTACCGCTATCATTGATGAAGTGCAGTGGGGTGCCTTTTACCCACATCTGTGAATGGAAGAGGCACTCTCCTTCTTCTGGCTCGTTTGGTTCACCAGGCTGGAGCTTGGTGGTAGAAACAGTGGCATTGGGTTCCACGTCAATGATCTGTCTTCCCCTTTCTAGTTCTGACTTAGAGTTAGAACCCGCATCTGAATCAGAGGCTTTCACTTTGGCCACCAGCGACTGTTTTGAGTGGCAGAGAGCAGTGTTATGCCAAGGGATGTTATGGAAGTTGCACCACTTCCCGATATCTTTCTTTGTCTTTTCAGTGTCCTTCTTTCCTTACGGCTTGGACTGGTTTTCCTGATACTGTCCATATTTTCTCTGTCCTTTGTTTTGTGGGTTGGGGTTGCCCTTTCCTAGCTTTTGTTGTGAGGGGTTCCCAGGCCCAAATTGCCGTGTCTTTTATTTGAGCTTCTGCTCGATTTTGACGACATATCAGTAGGCCATGCCCAAGGATGAGATGTCCAAAAATTCCATTTCATCCTAGATGTATCTATGCAGAGCACTATGATACTTGAGCACCAGATGTCACTCTGAATATTTGATACCGAGCTTGGTGCACAAGGTATGGAAGATATTTGTGAACTCTGGCACTGCTTAGTCTCTTTCTTGCCGCAATGTGGTCCATTTGGAATACAAGTCGTCAAAACTTTCGACAGGGTAGTATTGTTCCTTAATAGCATCCCGTAAGGATTCCCAGGTGGTCGTGACTGTAAATAATGAGGATTCCTTTGTTTCCTTTTGCTCACATATTTTTTCCCACCAATCTTTGACATGGGGAATGAATTTGAGGAGAGAAAAAGTAATATTTTCTCTATTCGAAAAGTTATGGACAAAAAAATACCCTTCTCGTAGATTCAACCACTTGTCTACAACATCTGCGTCTATTTGACCTTCAAATACAATAATATCGAAGTTGATTTGTACCTTGAAGGGGGCGACGCTTCCGCTCGAAGAAGATGCGTCGCCTATTTGTAGCCACCAAAGGATTTGCATGAAACTATCCATCATCTTGTTCCTGTATTGCGCGAGGGCTTACTCAAGCAACATTTTCTTTTCTCCTTCCATGAGAGGTCTCTTGCGCATGCGAGATTTTTTTCCTCAAGAGAAACAAGCTCGAGACCTAATTCTTTGTACTATGACCTCGTTGGGGACATGCATTAAGACGATAAGGAGAAGAATTCTCTGATACCACTGATCCAGATTTTCTGAGCAGAATGAAATGACTACAGATTATTAATAGATGCTTAACACAGAATAACAGAGATACAATAAAATTGGTTTTCTATTCAATAAGGAAATAAGTTGAAACTGTAAAATGCAGCGGAAAACAAGCTTGCTGGAATGGTGGTGTCTTATCTCTGAGAAGATATGTGATGGATGCACTCATTTGCAAGAATATGGTTACAATGAAGCTCTAAAGGCCTTTTACAATAAACAAGAATTTAAAAAACCCTAGACATCCAAAAACCTAACTCTAGGAGATGAAGCGCCAAAAGTCATGTGGGCCCCGTTTGGGTAAGTTAATACATCAACTTCCTGGGGTCGTAACTTTTGCATACGATCTCTGTTTTAGGTGCATGATAGTTCGTTGGAAAGGTCTAACTGTAGAAATTTCGATACACTAAATGTATTCCTACGATTCTCCTGATCTAACAATTTCTGCCACTTGTTAAATACAGAATCGCTTCTACTATTATTATTGCGGAAGCAATTAAACCATGACCACAACCATGAGTACAAAGTGAAATATCGATAACACACAACACATAAGTTTTTCCGGGAAAGCGTAAAGCTAAAAACCCCACTATCATATATTATGTATATCATGAATCATGAATCATGAAACAATCTCATACAAAACTCTAATCCAAGAGCTCTCAGTACAATACAATCGTCTCACACTGTCATACACAAATTAGCAAATACATGAGCAAATTCTTCGTGTCCAGACAACCTGCCCCCTCTGCACAAACTCAACAATCCAAATTCTCACAATGATCTCTCTGCATCACTTAGTTTGCACATTCTCATAAGCATATCCAATGCATGTGTGATCAAATCACAACTGATAGCCAACTGTCCCTTTCACATGTTATCTCAACTAGTGTCCATTGGATTGACATGCATGTAGTTAACCATGGAGAATATTCAGTTGCATGCGAGTTAACTGATTGTGAATTAATGAACAATTAATTCACTGAACTTGCACTAATACAACTAAGCTTAACTCACTTAACTACACTTGTAATTCTGTTACAATTCCAAATCACTCAGTCATGAATGAGATAATAGATTAATATTTATTGTCCAATTTATTTAAGGGAAAAGTAAATTAGACACATGTTTCTTGTTGACTTTTCAACACTCCCTCTCAACAAGAAAGGGATTATCCTTCACCCCATTCCTATCTCTGTGATATTCGAATTTGCTCCTGGTGAGCGCCTTCGTCAAAATGTCTGTATCTTGATCTTCCGTAGGAATGTATTGAAGCAACATGATATTTTGATGCACAGAATCTCTAAGATGATGATACCGGATATATATATGCTTAGATCTGTCATGAAACACATGATTAATCGAGAGTTTAATGCAACTCTGATTATCACAATAAATCACTATCGGATCTAAATGAGAACCAAACAAACCAACCAAGATCTTCCTCATCTAGATAGCCTCACATGCAACTTGACTCACTGCCATGTATTCTTCTTCTACTGAACTAAGTGCCAATGATCTCAGTTTCCTGCTGGACCAAGAAACAACTGTAGATCTGATACTAAAGATCCCTCCTGATGTGCTCTTTCTGTTCGTTGGGCTGCCTGCCTAATCTACATCTATGAAGCCATGTAACTTGACCTCATCCATTTGTCTGTACCATAATACATACTTAGATGTGCCCTTCAGATATCTCAGGACATGCTTACCCACCTTCCAAAAGAGTTTGGTAGGCTTAACCATATCTTGAATTAGCTGGTTAACTGCATAGCAAATGTCTGGTCTCGTATTCACTAAATACATCAGTGAACCCACTAACTGTTGATAGACAATAGCATCCACTGCCTCTCCAGAAGAAGCATTTTCTTTCCTCCAGTTTCTTGGAAGAGGAGTATCCATGGGTTTGCAGCCCTCCATGTGAAACTTACCCAGTATCTCCCTTGCATACTTTCCTTAAGACACAAAAATTTCACCATCTCACTGCCATATTTCCAAACCAAGGAAATAATGAAGAAGGCCCAAATCCTTCATCTCAAACTCCTTTGCAAGGTCCTCCTTACATGAGTGTATCAGTTGCTCATCACCAATCAGTATTAAATCATCAACATAAAGAACAATGATTAATAGCTTACCCTCCACCACAATTTGGTATAGGTTTTCATCCGCTTCACTTTTGGTGAAGCCCAATCTAGTGAAATAGTTTTCTATCTAAGTGTACCACGCACAGGGTGCTTTCTTCAGCCCATACAATGCTCTCTTGAGCCTGCACACATGCGACTCTCTGTCAAAGGTTTCAAAACCTTTTTTCTGTTTAATGTACACTTCTTCCTCAATGATCTCGTTGAGGAATGTAGTTTTTACATCCATCTGATGAATGTGCCAGCCCATCTATGCTGAGAGTGCAAGGATGGATCTTATGGAAGAGTACCTTGCGGCAGGTGCAAAGGTCTCATCATAATCTATCCCCTCGATATGTGAGAAGCCTCGGGCCACAAACCCGGCCTTGTATTTCTCCACACTCCCATCAGCAGCTTGCTTTACCTTGTAGATCCATCTCAAACCTACCACTGATTTATCAATTGGTCTTGGGACAATTTCCCATACACTGTTTTTGACAATGGAGTCATACTCCTCTACCATAGCATCAACCCAAGTGAGGTCTTGCACTTCTTCCTGAAAGGAATATGGTTCAGTCACAATACATTTTCTCATAAGATCCATGTATTTAGCAAATCGATCAGGAGATTGTCTCTGTCTGCACTGTGAAATAGGGGCTCCTATATTCTGTGCAACATCTAGTCTCAATCTATCAGCTTCCATGGTGCACTTTCTACCATTTCTGATGGATGTCTCTTCTTGAGTGGTTTCCTCCACTCCATGAACCTCCTCATGTGGTTGATCCACATTTTGAGACTCATCCTTGGGAACCAGAAGTTCCTCTTCTGCATGCAAGTCTAGATCCCTCTCAAGCGACAACCGCATGGCTTTCCCCTCATCGAATTTTATATCTCGTCTCATAACAATCATATTACTGTTCAGAAAATACACACAATAATTATGGGGTGTTTCTGTGTACCCCACAAATATCCCAACTTCAATAGTCGGTTCCATGTTCTTCCTGGCATCCTTGTTTACATGCACATAAACAGATGAACCAAAAATTTTAAAATGAGAAACATCAGGTTTCTTACTAGTAAAAGCTTCTTCAGGTGTACTCATGCCAAGTACTATATGAGGACAATGGTTCTACACATAAACCACAGTATTTCATGCTTCTACCCACAAATGCAATGGTAGGCCCTGATCATGCAACATCACTCGTGTTGCACCCATGATTGTTCTGTTCTTTCTCTCCGTGACCCCATTTTGTTGTGGGTTATGAGGCGCTATGAGTTCTCTTTGAATTCCTTCTCTACTGCAGAAGTCTTTGAATTCATTAGAGATGTATTCTCCACCATTATTGCTCCTTAAATCCTTCACTTGCTTCCCCAACTCTTTCTCCACCAATGCTTTAAACTCACAGAACTTTGAGAATGTTTGATCCTTCTTCTGCATGAAGAATATCCAACATTTATGAGAAAAGTCATCAACAAAAATAACATAATACCTGTGTTTTGTTGTTGAAGCAACCAAGAATGGTCCACACACATCCGTGTGAATTCTCTCCAGGATCACCGAAGCACGGTTCTCCTTTTCATGAAAGGTGGACTTTACATACTTCCCCAGGGTGCACCCATTGCACTGATGTGACTGAGCAAGTGTTCCCCTTGGAAGTCCAGTAGATATTTGTTGCATGATCTTCAAGGCTCCATGATGAAGATGGCCTAATCTCCTATGCCATAATTCACCTTCATCCCAGCTCACCACTTTTTCTACCTTGCCTATCATGGCACTGCAGCCATCTACCTCCAGCATGTAGAGATTCTTAACTCGAATCCCTATCTTCTTGACTTGACCCATTGCTTTATGTCGCAGGTATGATTTTCCACTACTAAAAACAACATCATAGCCTTTGTCTTCCAACATTGCGATTGAGACCAAGTTTTTCTTCAGACCTGGAACATGCATAACATTTTTCAATTGAAATGGTTTACCTGACTCTCTCTAAAGGGTAATGGTACCAATACCATTCACAGTGTATCGTCCATCGTCACCCATCTCTATATGCATTCTGAGATATTTCTCCTCCAAGTCAATGAAAGACTCTTTATCTCTCGTCATGTGGAAGGAATCGCCACTATCCAAATACCACACTGATCTCGATGCACTTGATGCCATGTATGCGATCAAAGCGAAGTCAAGATCAAATTGTGAGACAAGAGCCACCAGTTGCACCTCTAGAAACCATCTTCTTCTTCTTCTTCTTCTGCAAACAGTTAGTAGTGAGATGCCCACGTTCGTGACAGTGAAAACACTTCACTTTGGACAAATCCAGCTTCTTGACTTTAGACTCAAATTTTGATTGGAATTTCTTCCCATTCCCTTTACTTACCTTGGCAGTCAAATCACAATCCTCTTCATCATCATGCTTTGATGAAGATCCATCTCTGGTGTTCCGCATGAGCTCCTCTTGCACTAGATCTGATCACAGTCGTTCCCAATCCAACAATTTTTCCCTTCCATTGATAGAGTCTTGATAACTATGCCAACTCTTGGGAAGTCCATGGAGCGCCAAGCTCACCAAATCATCAACAACAACTGTTATTCCCACACTTCCAAGCTCATCCCGACATTGGACAAACTTCGTGAGATATTTTGGAATGGTGTCGCCTTTCTCCATCTTGA
>JASDQU010209926.1:17790-27863 GCA_032191745.1 Picea mariana
ACAATTCCAAATCACTCAGTTATGAATGAGATAATAGATTAATATTTATTGTCCAATTTATTAAAGGGAAAATTAAATTAGACACATGTTTCTTGTTGACTTTTCAACACTAACCGAGAAAAAAAAAAATCTTGGCCCAGGTCAGTGTTTTGGGCTAGGTGAAAGCACATTTCCACCATAGCCACCTATACTGCTTGGTGATTCGTCCCTTCTCTTTACCGCAGATGCTCCATAAAATGATAGGGAGGTATGATAGGCAGATGAAGATGAGGTTAACCATGTTGTCCATACCCCTAAATGTTGAGAAGGGGAATAAATTTATAGGCTCCAAAGCCTTTGGAAAGAACAACTCCATATAAGACCCCGCAGGGTCACCATATCTAATTCCATGGGAGTTTAGTTGGTCAGAAAACATCTCTTGTCCTCCGTGGTTGTTCACCTGTGGCATGATGTCTTTAGAGTGCACAAGTGGGTGGAGGACAGATGCAGGCTGGCCAATGCCAGATGACACCTGCCCACAAACAGGCTCTGGATAGGAGATGAGTTGTCTACCAATCCCTTCCTCTTTATGCTGCTCTGTGCTTCCTACGAGCCTAGTAGAGCTGATTTCCACCCATGGCCTTTCCTTAATTAATAAAGGAACATGCTCTATAATGTGGTCTTGGAAATCTTTCATAACACAATACTCACTCGTGAGTATTGGTGGACTAATGTTATTAGAACATTTCAAGAAATCTGAAATATAGGACTCCATGCATATGGCCACAGGATCATGGGGAGTATGATAGAATCCTGGCTACTTCAGAAGACCAAGATGCTCTTCTGCAAAAAACTCTCTACTCACAAAAGAATGTCCCTCCCCCTCATGGGAAAACCACTCTGGATCTTTTACAACTGCAGCTTTTACCTCAGAAAGATGATATTCAAATAAAAGAGTAGCAGGATCTAGGTCATAATGACTATTTCTTGGTTCTTGTTCCAGATCTGATCCATAATTGCTATATCCTTGCTTAGATTATGAAACAGATTGACAGTCTTCTTCCTCCTGTATATGCAAATCTGCCTGCTTATGAGTCCACCTGCTAGCCCTAGTGTTTTCCTCAACCTCTATAGCATCCTCAAACAGATGTATCAATGATGAGGATTTCCTCTCTCTCGGGAGGAATACTAACTCTAGATGCTGAGCCATGATATAGTACACCATAGCAGTAGTCTCTGTGGGTCTGATCTCTACAGGCATGCTATGATAAACACTGAAAAATCTCCTGTTGAAAACAACCAAGGATTCATCTTCCCCTCTCCTCAAGGCATTAAACTCGGACCAATATTGATCAAGGGACTTGTTCTCACCCCAACCTTTTAAAAATGTATGGTATAGTTCAGTCCAGAAACCAATAGAACCGGCCTCCAGACACCTAAACCACACTACAACATCTCCAGACAGGGAGTGTGAGAACATCCTCATGAAAACATCTTCGTGAATGATCTCAAATTGATCAATAAGGGTCTCAAAGGCCTCCATATGCCTCTCAGCTGTGACATGACCTTCCCTAGAAAATCGAGGAAGATACTCGAAGAAATCATGAGGATAAGGGTTAAGGTGATATGGCAGCCTCAGAGGTTTAAACAACTTATTTCTTATTTTGATTTGAAAAGCAGTGGGCTGATCATGGGATTCAATAAGAGGCTGGGGAGGCTTAGTAGGAAAAACAGGGGGTAACGAGGTCTGGGAAGACTGTGAATTATCCTCAACCTCCTCGGGACTACAAGGGCACTCAATTCCAAGAGGAGGTGTGATACAGATCTCATCTTCATGGATAAGCAGAGGTGAAGGCACAAGATCAATATCTGCAACACAAGAAGAGGGTATGCTTTCTTCTTCTGAGTGGATAAGGGGATTCTCAAGTACATCAGAATGTACAAAGGAGAGGAAAGAATTCTCTATAAATGAAGGGAAAGAGAAGAATGAGCTGACAAGGAAATACAAAACTTCATGCAGTAAGCTCATAAACTGATACCTGGTCTTTCCCTTCGACATGGACTTCCTTCCGTCAACAAAATCCCTTCCAGTGGAGTCTTTAAATGTGGAGTCATCAGGTGAATGTTATGCAGAATGAGTGTGTCCAGTCCTTGTTCACCATCAAAGACCAAAACTAAGCTTTGTGTCTCCCAAGAGCTACCAGGTGTAGCCAGAGGCACTACAACAGAGGAGTTACCAGGTGGAATGACCTCAGAGGAGTCGCCAGGTGCAAGTGCAATCTTCAATGGTTCTGATGTCTAATGCACCTTCAAAATCAGAAGCTCGATGTCGTTCAATCCCAGGGAAGATTTTCAACTTCGTCCCTGACAACGGTGCCAGAAATGTTGGCAACGGAAGTCACCCTTGGATTGCAGCAGGAGCAGAGCCCGACGCCCATCAGTTTATGTCATGAATTGTTTAATGGGGTGATCGATTGGAATCCAACTCAAGACAGTGTGGTTCTAACTCTGAAACTAGGCCAGGCATGCATGGGCGAGTAAGGTCTTAGATAACTTCAGACAGTGAGTTGTAGTAAGGGTGAGTAGGGGGAAGACTTGTATCAGAGAGATGCAAAGGTCTGTTGTAAACATCACGTTTCTAACAGACTGTAAGAGAAGGCATCTAAACGCAAGATCTTCTTACATTCAAACGCAGAAAACTAGAGAATACAATGGTGCCACAATAAACCCTTTATCATAACACAACTGCAATAATTCATGTGACTCAGTCAATCATGAACTCCCTCAGTATGAGATGAAAACTAGATGGAATAAGGAGACTGTCTTTCATTAAACAAGAAATCTTACATACGGATGCATAACCAGAAAACTAGAGTGTCTGTTAAAACATTACAATCGGGAGCTCCTCTCTAACATCGATAGATTACAAAATACAAAGACTGAGTCTATATACTGAGAAAAATTCGCCTATCAGAGGCATGTTCAGTCATCCCAGGCGTGGTGTCCCCTCAGCCAAATTTGGACGGGTAACTTTCGTCAGACATTGCCTTAACTACGCATGGCTCCTGCGGGGGGAGTAGCTGAGTCAGTAAATGTCGAGTTAGCGTGTGCAAACCTCCTCCAGCTAGTCGAGAACTTGGCATGGATTCTCTAGAAAAATGGGTACACAGGACCCTCTCGAGCAGTCCGCTTGCCAGACCCTCCATTCCTCGCATTTAATGAATGAGGAGAGGCCCCAACCACCTTTTCTAGCCTTCATTTACTCCAAGCGAAAACCAGGATCGAGGTCGGATCAAATGGCACTTGGAGATCACGGTGATTCCTTCTGTGAACATACACAACGCTTTCGGCCCTTCCTCAACAACTCTTTTCTTTCCCAAGTGACCATGGGTTGTGACCACGTGCTCGTTCCCAAGGTGCCTTCGGCGTTCGCGAATGGGGAGGAGCTAATCCTTGCTTCTTGAAATTGTGATGAGAGAAACACCGAGATGGCTTAATCTGGCGCCATGCGTCCCTCTAGATCTGACGGCTCTGAACTCTCCCGACGATGTCGTGGGCCCGGGCCCTAGACACTCCCGACACCTTGTGCATCGGGGACATGAAGGAGCTGCTCTTCGTGCGTCGGATTCGCGATGAGAGAATAGGCGAGGAGCCTAATCACGCGCCAGGTGTCTCCTGTGGACGGACGGTCGAGATTGCCTCGTGATACTGTGGGCCCTACTTTGAGCGCCTTTGGCGCTTTCAGGGTTCGGGTTTCGAGAGATAGGATAACATGGAACCTTCACCCTTCGAACTCCCAATTGTCGAAAAGCCGACGCGAGTGGATCTCGCGCCACGTGTCCTCTGGATGGACGGTTGTTATCTTTCCCTGCACACAATATGGGCGCCATCCATTGCGTTATATTCTACGCACTTTTCTATTCGTGATTTCCCGCCAACCGTTGATATGCTCATATGGATGGATCCAGACCGTTGACACTATAATTTTGCCCACTCGCTTGATTTTAAGTCCGAAAAGAAATTCTTCTGTTCGCTGCGCTTGGGCGCTCCTCGTGCAACCTGCAGACCTGGATATCCCAATGTCAAAGACAAGTAATGTTGCAAACAGACTGGAAGAAGAAAAGGCGAGTTCGTATCCACCAACCCAGAAACCACGACCATAAAATAGGCTAAGTATGGAAAGGAACAGCGGTTGATCGGATTCGTCATGTGAGGATATATATGGAGATGAAGATATGTCAGCCTGCTAACCATGGAACCCACGATCATAGAAAGGCGACTAAGTATGTAACCAGAAAGCGATAATGGTCGGGAAGAAGAAAAGGGGAAAAGGGTTAAGTATCTCAGAGTAGAAAATCCATTTTTTGCTTATTAATGCCAATCTTTTCGAACCCCTCCTGAGTTCTCACTAGTAAAAGCATAAATTGCAGATCACGGAAGTTCTTTGGCTGTAATATGTATATGAAAGAACATGGGACATAGGTGTTGGATACCGTGAACCAGGGACCTGGTGGCCAGACAATTAGCTAAGTATTGGCCAAGAGAAAGTTTTGATATTTATTTCAATAGTATTCATATTAATATATATTAATAGATTATTTCTGGTTCAAATGTAAATCATCTCCCAATTTGTAGGATGTTGTTTGGTTCACAAATTTCATTGAAACCATGGAAGTTTTGAGTTCAAGATGTATATAATGCAACAAGAAGTAGCAAAGCTTGAAAGCGCCAACCCAACAATTGCGGCCATAAAATTGGCTAAGTATGGAAAGGAACAGTGGTCAATCGGATTCGTCATGTGAGGATATAGATGGAGATAATAGAGAATAGATGGAGATAATTGGCAAAAAAGCGATAATAGATGGGAAGAAGAAAAGGGGAAAAGGGCTAAGTATCTCACAGTTGTTCCTTTATTAATGTCAATCTTTTCAAACCCCTGGTGAGTTCTCACTAGTAAAAGCATAAATTGCAAATCACGGAAGTTCTTTGGATTCAAGATGTATATGACGGAAAAGGGGACATAGTTGTTGGATAACGCAAACCTGGGACCCGGTGGCCAAATAATTGGCTAAGTTTTGGCCAAGAGAAAGTTTGTATATTTATTCCAATAGTACTGATATTAGTATATATGCACGGATATTATCAAATAGAAGAAGCTGCAATATATGCAAGATATTGAACAGGAACATGACGTCAACACTTGAGTTGCCTTGTTGTAATAGTCATTAATTCATTCAATTTATGGGACCCGAAGAATAAAAGCAGGATGGGTCCTCCAATTTCTTTCTTTAAGTATAGGGAGGGCACCATATAAGTATGGTCTATGACAAATTATTATTCCATGTAACATGTAAGGAATGAATAGAGTAGCCTTTATTTAAATTGAAGTACTTGGCAGCAGAAAGAAAATCTTGTCGTCCATGTTTAAGGACGCATAGAAAAAAGGTACAAAATAAAATGAAAAACAATACCAGAGATTGGAAAACACCATTAAAAAAAATGCACATATTCTATATTCAAATAAGATGGGTTACAAAGTACAACTGAGATTATTTTCCACAATGACTGTGATTTGGCCTGCCACCGACCAAAAATAATATGTACAATAATGAAGCTTGTTGACAGTCTTCTTAACGATCAAATGCTTGATTTGTAAAAAACAACGAGTTGAATATCAATTTCGGGTCTTGGACTTCATTGGTGATGCCAACTAGATCTATCCCGGTTTTTTGAATAGCTTGTCTCTTCTAGATATGGCCTGCCTGCATTGGTTGGTTATTCAACATTCCATTATTTGTTAAGTGTTAATTTCCCTCTGTTGTCAAAAACTTGGGGTTTAAGGTGCCTTGCTTGTAATTTCTCTGAACATTGACATCCGAGACAACTTAGAAATGCAATTAAGGCCCAATTCAAAGTCGAGGGAGTCATTTTATGTGACATCGGTTCTGGGGGAAACAAATCTTGTTAGGCAACAAAAGATGAGACAAAAAAAAAATTCAAGTATGTTGTGACTGCTATTCTCCCTGTATTCGGTCATCTATTTGGTTGAAAATCCTGCCTGAAGATTTTTATGTTGAACTTCTTTGTTTTATTACAGTAAATTGCAAGGAACGCCCAAGCTAGCTGCAAAATGTTCCTTTGTTGAAGTACATGACTTCTTCCGCCAGCACAGGTCTAGCAAGTGTATCAAATGTTGCAGATCGCATCAGAATATATCTTCCATCGTAGAGGTGACAAACATGGCGGCCCACAAAAAGGTCTAGAATGTTCAGAAGTGACGCCAAATATTACTCCATGCCTGAATACACTCAATAGGAACTTATAAAATTGGATACCAACGAACGCGAGAAACTATATGCGCATTTGAATAAACATTCTAAAATTACAGAACGTTTTATGCCAAAGTTGTAACAGAATTGACAGACAACCAGTTTCTATGTCAAATAGTGTTGAGCGACCTCTGGATGCAGTAACAGACTTGACATACAATCAACTTTCGATCGCTACTCATACTAATGTCAAGTGTAAGAAGTCATAATCTCAAGTTCCAAATAGTTTCACCTTCAACCATCCACATAGGCGGTGACCCTAGGATCTAGATAGCTTCGGCCTTGAACATTGATATTGGCAGTGAAAATGGGAATAGTGCTACTGACTGCATCGCGACAATGCAGTGAACAAGCAGGGTTGTCATTGTCAAAGCACTTAAACTGTAGGATTGTCGGACCTGCAAAGAACATCGACTTTAGTGTTGCTTTCTCACGAAATCTACAATGTTGCTTTGAATCCATAAATCTTTGGACGTTGGGTGTCCTGTGCAATAATGACATTGACAATAGGCTCATGCCAGACATCTATTATCTAACATTGCAGTGTTAATGCAATTGCCATAGTGGACAACGACTCAATTGCATTCACACAAACATTATTATTTTTTTAATTACTTAACATCCTTGAAGGACATGAACCCCAAACAAAGCCTAAAACTTTTCGAATAGTCGTATGTTCAAAAAATACATTGTTCTATATTTAAAAAAGAAAAAATTATATGATTTGAACTCTTTTTTTTCAAATATCGCATCAACTGCAATAGAAGAAATGCATTTTCCCTATCCAAAGCAAGGGAAACAGCAGGAAGATTGGACATTAGGTGGAAACAGATCTAGAAACACACCACTACATTAAGGTCTCTTCTAAAGAATGAAATAAGATGATTACATGAAGTGGTAGTAAAAGGTGATTTTTAGAAAACAAATCATTACCTGAACACGTGAAACTTCTTGCAGAAGGTGGTAGTATAAATTAATCCTCAGAAAGTGTTGCGAAGTCCATAATCTAGTTATATGCGTAGGAGTAGTAAAATAAAAAATGTGCAGTAGCGATAGACAGTTGATTGTATGTGGAGTATGTAACTACATCCATAGGACAATGAAAAAACTTTCACAAATAATATGGCTTTCTGTCAAGTCTGTTACCATGCCCACAAGTATCTCAACAAACTTTGAAATATAAATTTTTGTAATTTTAGTATGTCATTTTATCCACCCAGACAGTTTCTCTTACTCGCAACAATCCAAATCTATAATTTCCTTTTGAGTACATTCGCAAATGGAGTAATATTTTGCATCATTTCTGAATATTATAGGCCATTTTACAAGCCACAGTAAGTGCATCTCCTCTGACAAAGACAAATTCTTGTGTGCTCTGCAGAATTTGATACACTTGCCAAATCTGTGTTGTTGGAAGAAACTATATACTTCAACGAAGGAGCATTTTGTAGGTGACCTAAAAATCCCTTCCAACTCCCAGCAAGAAAACAAAGAAGACCAACAAACAAATCTCTAGGCAGGCCTTTCAACCAACCAAAGCATCGAATACAGGGAGAACACCAATCAGAAGATACTTATTTTTTTTTTTTCCCTGTCTGAGTTTCTGTTGGATAACAGAGTTATTTTTTTGGCTCAAAGATCACGTCACATAAAACCATTCTCTCTTCTTTCATTTGGGCCTCAATGGCATTTCTAAGTTGTCTTACATGTCCATGACCAGGAACATTAGAACAAAGGCACTCTAAAGACCAACTCTTTGATGATAGACAGAAATGGGAATAAGTATTTAAAAGAAACGTTGGAGGATGACAGTATAATCTTCCGTAGATTTTGGTTTAATTCATCTTAATTGAAAATACCCTCGATCTTTCCGCTTATTAATGCCAATATTTTCAAATATGTGTGTTGAATAATGACTAATAGCATGTAATAACATTCTCATATCCGAGCAGATTCTTAAATATGACAACATTTAACATATGCATAGTATTAAAGAGGGACATGACGTCAAGACCTCTGTCGATGACACATTTGTGGATGGTAGCGTGGTAGTATATTATTGCACTGTTACTATGATGATGCCTTTAAAAAACTAAAATAGCCAATATTATTTTTTGCAAATTCAAAATGCAGACAAAAACAATTATCAGATCCCATAATATTCCCCTGTTTATGCATTTTAATGGGGGATGTCATCGATCTTTCCGCTTATTAAAGCCAATATTTTTGAACCTGTCTAGTCGGTTGTCACTTTTGAAAGCATAATTAATGTGCATTGGGAAGGGTGGAAGGTGGCGGGGATGGAGGGGAGTGACAAAATTCTTTTAAACTTTTCTGAACCCGGGAACGCATGAACCTGTGAAACTTTGAAGACTCGACTAAGTATGGAAAGGCAGGTCAGACAGATAGACTCATCGTAGGTAGAGGCAGGGTTGCAAGTTTGAGGAGTGCGGGGTCGAATTGTAGAGCACGAAACTTCTGGGTGCAAGAAGTATGCCCCCAACACGAGTTACCATAGTTCGATAGCACCTATCCGCGAACCCACGTTCATAAAATTGGCTAAGTATGTAACCGAACGACGGTCGGTCGGACTCATGATGTGAATATATAGATGGAGATGGTGATTTGTTAGTTCACCACACCGAGAACACGCGAGCACAGAAACGTGACAAAGTATAGAACCAGAAACGCATAATAGAGGCTAAGAACAAAAGGGAAAAATGGACAAGTTTAGAATAAATTGGATAAATATGCAAACAAACAGTGGTTGACCAGACTCGTAATATGAAGATATAGATGGAGATGGTGATTCGTCAATTGGCCACCCCGGGAACCCGTGACTACAAGAACGTGGCAAAATATAAAACCAGAAACGCATAATAGAGCAAAAAAACAAAAATGAGAAAGTTTACAAGAGGAAAAAGAAAGGGAGAGAAAAACTTTATTGTTACTCTCATCTCTATAACTATAATCCCTCTTTCCACATGAACTAATAAATGTTATACTTCCATAGCTTAACTCTTATTGAAACTAATTTTAACATACATGTGGCGTGGCAAGCAGGGAGGCAATCTCAGAATTACATGCCACTGAAAACCGAGAATAATGACAAACACGAGATGCCATGGCCTACAAGAGACGCAATTTGTCAAATACTCGTTTTCCTTCTTTGTCGCTGTTCTCAAAATTCAATTACATAAGTCGAATGACCGTATTTTTCCAGACGGTCCCCCGTATGTGTGTTGATTGGAATATTAATTTTTCAAAAGTGGCGGTTGGTCAAGGAGGAAAGAATGTGTGGTCGACTTCCTCCCTGATACGATTATCAGTTCATTGTGTCCATTATATATATTTATAATGGCTAGTTCAGAATATAAGAAACGGACATAGGAAAAAAGATGGATTCTTGGAGAAGAAATTGTATTCTTCAAGTTTCTCCAACAAGCCTCACTCTTATGGCCTTCTTCTCGCTTATCATACCAGTTTTTCCTACCACTTTTGTCTTCCACGGATTCAATGGAACCAACTTGATCTTGGAGGAGGGTGCTTCACTCATTCGCTCCAAATCCGCGGTAGCCCTCACAAATCACACACATTGGGTGCTGGGGCGAGCGCTGTATTCAACTCCCGTGCAGATGAAAAGCAACGAGACGCTTTCCTCCTTCAGCACTACCTTTGTTTTCAGCATGGTGAATCCCCACTCTGACGCAGGCGGGCACGGAATAGCCTTCTTCGTCGCGCCCTACACAACTCTCATGGGCGGTC
>JASDQU010209928.1:8040-24289 GCA_032191745.1 Picea mariana
TGCCAAAATGGCCAGAAAACTGTTTTGAGCCATTTGGAAAAGGTGGGTGGCCCCTGATATCCACCTGGATCATTACTGCTAACCATCGAATGTGAAACTTCATGTAAACAACGCTTGAAATATCAACAGAGTCATCCAAATACCAATTAAAATGTTTATGTTATCTGCACTCTAAACGATCAATTTCATTACTTATTAACCAACACTCGAATGATCAAATAATAAAAATGTTATTCAATCAGACCCCAAACTGGATCGAGCATTTTATTTTTAAGGAGATGACAAACATGTGTATGCATCGAAAATATTCAATCAATATCAGGGTGTTGTTCTCCTATTATAGCCAAAGGTCACAAAATCGAATCCGACAAATGTGTCATGACTAGAATGCAACGAAATGATGGGTATTTCAAAACTTTGTTGCTACCAAAGCACAATCATTAACCTTTTTAGGCCCAATTGGTCACGTATAAATGATTTCAGACTCTGATGTGAAATTCGTCACAAATTAAATCATAATACGCAGAGGCAACGCTTCCTCTTTTTCTTTCTTTGTTTTTGGTCTTCAGCATGTGACCCAAACAACAACCATAGTCAATTCGACCAAGGTTTTACAAGATTATGGTTTTCAACGAAAAAAAAAATGTCGATATGAAAAGGGCTTTGCCCCAAAATATTTGTACTTCAGACTTGGCCCAACTATAATGTGCATGCAAGTAAAAACAATCATTTATTTTAACAAGGGTATTCATAGGGTCTCAAGACATTTTATTTCAAGAAACAACACAAAGTATGCATGCGACCTCTTTCATGCAACACTAAAATACCAAAGACCCAAAAGCAACAGACTCTACCATTTTTAATGCGCTATAGACAGTCAAATACCAACATGGTAAATGGGAAACCAACAACCATAACTATGGAAATCAATGGGTAAAAACATCCATCATACCATTCAAACTTCTATGCATGATTTTTTCCAAAATGAGGAGCATAACAACCTCATATTCCTTTAAAATAGAGCATGAAAGCATCGAATGACAAGCACGACATGTAGTTACAGAGCCAAGAATAAACTATTGAACAAAAATCACATTAGATGAAAGGGAATCAAAACCCTAGTACTTGGTATTGTGCAGGTTAAAAGATGCCTTTGAGTGGTTGTTGTGGTTACCATAGCTCAATTTCCACTAAAAATGAACCTAATACCAAAACCCAAAATGGTAGCTCAAACAACAAGATGGTGTATTAACTATTGGTCACATCGCGCTAAGGTGGCGACCAACATTAATCGCTTGCTAAACCCAAGACAAGACACGTCAAAACCTTGAGCAACCAAAAAGTGCCAAGTAATCCCCAGCTCATTCAAGATCACATGTTACCAACGCATCCACTTACCACATTAACCATCGTCGGCAATATAACAATGTCCAACATATGGTATATGCATATAGGATGTCCCACATGTATTTGAAACTTTGACATCAACTAACATATGAACTTCCAATACTTAATAACCATAATTAAGATCATCAGCCATGCAATGCAATGTTTATAAGATATACATGTTGGATCATACCAATACAATATATAATATATGTGCGTTGTGGATAATATCCCATATGCGTTAAAACTTACAAAATTTTTCCCAATACAAATCTTTAGGTTACCACAATCGTAACAACAAAGTTGACACTACCATATCCTTGTAACTTGTCTAATATGTATCGGACCATATACATATAACCTGTGTAATATATATAAGTGATGTGTTAGATGTGCATATGTATGTAGGACACCCTTTTTCTTTCTTGTGATAAGTCACATCCATATGTCTAAAACCCAACAACTAGTAAGTGAATACCATGTCAACACATTCATAAAAATGAGAACCCTTTTACCATTTGAAACAACATCCATGAAACACTTCTTTTGAAGATGATTTTTTCCAGCGTTTGTACTTAGAATCGAAAAAAATCAATTCCCAAAGAGGAGTTTTGATTACCATTTGAAACCACTATTGTTATCACTTATTAGCATTGAGAACTAAAACCAAGCTCATACCAAAATAATCCTCATGCAGGTGATCCGTAAGCATCAAAGACAACCATCAACAGTGAATTTTCCTTCTAAAGAAGCTCTTCCAAGTTATTTATTTGAATGACACTATAGGGGGTCCCCACTTATAGTTTATTTAGTATATATGTATATATATATATATATATATATATATTAAAAAAAAAAAATTGTGTATGCCTTGCAATTCTTTGTAGGAAGCTGACTCTTTGATTATTTTGAGAGTCAACAAGTAAAAGAATTCAGGCACACATCTAGATAGATAAATCCCTGATGTCCAAGTTATGTTCTCATTTATTTCGGGGAAAGACAATGTAGCATAGTACTAGTAAGATCTTGACAATTGAAAGTTTTGATCTTCTCGCTCGAAAACATTCAATGTGTCTCAACGGAACTATTGTGTTCTTGTAGCCATTCTAATGAAGTTGGTGGACTATAGTATAATTCCTTAGAATAGTGATTACGAAATGAATATTTTCTTAGTAATATAACTTAAATCCTTTTTTTGATGGAGAAATTAATACAAATTAAATGATATTACCTCAAGAGTTCTGCCATTAATAATGGACTTTTCATAATTTAATTGGTAATTATCTTCCATAGGATTATCATTTAATGTATCTCGAGAAGAGTGACAAAGAGATGATACACCATGGCGAGGAGTCTGGCATGGGAGGGACGATGAGGTGAACCTGTGAATCCGCCAACCTGCGAACCTACAATAGAAAAATGGCTAAGTACTGCTCGAGGATAAGAGTGAAAGCAATGAAATGGTTAAGTGTGGTTATCGGTTAGACTCATGAGAAAATAAATATTCAAGAATTGAGACCAATGAACCCACGGTGGAGAAAATTGGAAATATTCTAAGTATGGGACTCAAAATTAGGATCGCGGAGAAAAAGAAGGTTTGTTTTGGTGATGATGGAGAAAAGGGTACATAAGAGTGAAAGCAACATGAACCCGCGAACCCACGGTTATAAAGAAAGATACTAAAATATGATTAATTCATGGTTCATTATAGATACGACGAAGGAAGAGAAGTGCAATTTGTGTAACATGGAACCTTTAGTAAAGAGAATTATGAACCTTCCATGGGCCAAGAATTTTCTAAGTAAAAGAAAAATGAAAGGATGAGGAAAATATTGTATACAAGTCAACAATATTGAAATTTTTTGGAGACTTAGACAACGTAGAGAAGTACATTTGGTCCAATTTTTAGGTTTTGGGTCATTATAATTTTAGATATGTATTCTATGGAAGTTGGGGTTTGTGACTAGTCCTTAAATTAGTCTCAAACGATTCATCTTTTAATTTCCTTTTTAAATGAATTTTGGTGAAGTTTGAAACTCTGAAATTTTCAAAATACTAAGGAGACATAGCGAATTACATGTGGAAATAATTTCCTAAATTGAGTCATTAAAAATTGTGAGATATATCTTGTGGAAGCTGTGGATTTTTACTAATCATGAAATTAGTCTTAAACAAGTCATTTTGGTATTTGTTCTATAACCTTTTATCAGTGAAGGTTCAAACTGTGAAATTTTTGGAAGTTTAAAAAGTCATATTAAAATACTACACGCAAAACTTTCAAACTCAGAAGGGTTCCAAGTTTAGAGATACATCAAGACAAAGGTCAGTCATCCATACATACTCAAAATTAAGGGTTTGAAAGGTACATAACTTACAATTGGCATAATTGTTGGATTACTGAGAGGGGGGGTGAATCAGTAATGAGAAATTTATACTTCTTTTAACCACAATTTATATTCCTTTAACTTATTCAAAAATGTTTATTAGTTCGTCATCAATATATTTTTGCATCATAAACATTAACATCCATCAGTACATAATAAACAATAATGAACACATCCACACAATACATAGCACACCAATATTTATTTGGAAACCCAATGCGGGATAAAACGACAAAATGTTTTTCCTACATGTCAAAGAATTACATTCAAATAAGAACTAACCTCCAATTCTATGGCTCCAACCATAAGGAGGCTCCAACCCCCTAGTTTCTCAAGCTCCAACTTGAAGGAGGCTCCAACCCCCTGATTTCTCCGACTCCAACCAGAAGGAAGATCCAACTCCCTAATTCTTTGACACTAACTGGAAGGAGGATACAACCCCCTTTCCTTTACCCATCCAAGAGCCCTAAAATATAAATTCCAATTTTGAACAACTTGTCACTGTCACTGAATCAATCATTACGAATGTCACTCTGTCACTATCACAACTGTCACTGAAAAACTTGTCACAACCTGAACCAATCTTCTTCCAATATTTCCTGCAGATCTGTGACCTGTTTATATTGCAACATGTGGGTATCCACACACTTCTTAACTGAAAATGGTGGATGTATGTATCTATCCTCACTAGTACTCATGGGTTACCATAAACTCACCGAGTTCCACTGTTACTCTCTTTGTTTCTATCAAATTGTCACTGTAAACCTGATACTCAAAACCTGTCATTGAAATATCATCAACCTGATTAGATCTACTTACCAAAACCACTCAACCATATGAAAAATATCACCAAGATGTGCATCAACCAAGACTACTCACAATCACTACCATCACTCACACATGCCTCTTCAAATCATGTACCGGTCACAACCAAGTACCAACCTGTACCACAACAAATGCATAAACCATGCACCAAACCAAATCAACTATATGTCTCATCCATGTACCTCAACTATATACTAAAACATACACGAAGATAACCTACAAGAGTCCTCTAGTAAATGTCAAACCATGTGCCACAAACTCATTGTTATGTAGCCTCAATCATGTGCCAATCATAAGCCAATCATATACCAAGACTACTAACAAATGCCTCTCACAATTCACCACAATATATGTCAATAAAACGAAGCTAAGTGTACCAGCAATGTGCCTCAACAGATCTGCCTCAAATCATACTCTACAACAGATAACATACATCCAAGAAGGCATATACCAAACCTCATCAATTCATTCCTCAAGCATGCTCCACAACACCACTAAGATACAATCTCAAAACATAACCATGAACATACCTTTATCTTTGTAGTATCCTTGTTGTATCTAATCTTTGAGAAACATACATGCAGTCTCTCCTCTAATCCTGCAACCTGGAATAAACATCTTCCTTCTTTTCCTTTCTGTAGATCTATGCTTTCCCTTTTTACAGCTCGTGGGTATCCACGTTTTCCTCCACTATGTTCCATGGATTTCCGCACTTCTCTATGCCTTCGTCTCATAGATAACCTCTGAAATCTTGTTTCCTTCACTTCCTCTGTAGCTACAAAACTTTTGTTCCTTCAAACCTTCACTGCCTCAGACCTTCACTTTCTCAGATTTGTCAATGTATACCTGCAAATAACCTTTCAAAAAATAGATATTTAATAATTTTTAATAGGTAGGTAGGTGCTAATAGGAGTCCCTTTCTCTCTTATTTATACTTTTCCAAGTGCCTTCCTCTAGAATTTTTCTTGTAAATGTTTTACCCCTTTCTCGATCTTCTAGGGCTAACCCACCTTGGAGAAATTCTTAAAGGCCTTCCACCTGCTTGAGATCATGACCATTATATTCATTTGCATCCAGGAAGTGTATCACCTAAAATTAGGCGTTACAGGTATCCATATTCATAGAAGAGTGAGATTGAGCATATGATATAAGAAATATTAGAGGTCGACATCACTAAACCTAGCCAAAGTTCTTTCTCTTCACCAATGGTGATGGTTACAAAAAAGGATGTTTATATTTGGGATGTTTTTCTCTGAGGGTATAAATATTGTTTTCAAGGTAGGATTCGCACTCCTTAACTACTATCAATATGACTTGGTGGAATTACCTTTTGAGAAACTAGTACCTATCTTACGCAAATTTCCATAGGTTTCTCTAAATACTGTCACATTGCTAATGACTTGTTCGATTAAGGTTACAAAAAGGCTAGAGGAACATAAGCTAGATTATTTGCAATTGAATTATCAGCAATCACAATATTCAAAATCTAGCAACATGGAGAAGAATTCATCTAATCTATTCTAAGGAGAGTATCATGCTAAGATGGATTGTCTACAATAGTGTTTGAAGTGATTATATAAATTTTAACCGTTCCATGAGTTCTATGCCTACTCTTTATTTTAAAATATTTGTGAATAATGAGTGGGTTTTTGTCTATGACAACAATCCTCTACTCTTTATTTTAAAATATTTGTGAATAATGAGTGGGTTTTTGTCTATGACAACAATCCTCTAGGTAACTAGTATCATATACCTGAAATTCCATCATCAGTAACATGATCAATACAAGACAAGGAAAGACATCATGTTGACCCAAAGCTTTTCAATATAATTAATGCATGTATGAATTTTAAGTAGAGCACAACAAGAATGAATATTAATATTCCCATCCCATTTGTTTTCATCATTTTTCTTTTCAATCCTCTCAACGAACTTTCCATTACCTTTCAACATTTTTCTTTTTAATCCTAACTTCTTAATAATGTTTATGTAAATGCAAACTCTATTCATTTATGATAAATTCAACCTCTATTTGTTTAAATTTTTATTTTTATGGAAAAAAATTGAAGGTTTGGAAATACCCTACCTGAGCTCAAGGCCGAAGGGAGGTTTCTCATCTACTCTGCTATGGTGGCACGCTAATGGTGAGTGGATCGGAGTAGGGGCTCAGTCGTTGGATGTGGCAAGGGAACTCGATCCAAAGGCATCCTTCCCTAGGTCAGTCACACATTCATTACGAGGCGAAAGGAGAAATTTGGAATCTTCCCATTCACTGCCTTTTCATGTTTCCTATGTGTTATTGGAGGTAAAGAAACTTAGTGAAATTTCTATCACAGGTCCTAATAGCTCGAGGAATTTTATAGCAATAACAATGTTGAAGATAAAAAAAATCCTAAGTTTTGATGGTGAGTGCAAATGTTGATATTGGAGCCATCCCAGACCTCTTAGGGCGAACAACAGTCGGTCGGTTCTATGGAAAATATATTTCAACAGCAGTTGAGTCATTTTGAAGTTGGCTAAAATATTGTTCCTTTAGCACATTTTATTCGGTGGGTCTCTTTGGAGGGATACTTTTAGCCTTGATCCCTTGGTTCAAGGCTGTCTCATCCTCCCAGATTCCTTCTAGAATCATTTTCAATGTGGTGGACTGTTTTCTCAATTATTCCTTCATACTGATCATTTTATATTGTTTGTATGTCGACATGGTTTAATTTTGGAATGGGGAGAGTAGCTCAGGAACTCTAAATTCTCCTAACTTAGGTGGGGACCTAAATTTTAATCTTTCTCTAAGGAAGATTTGGGGTGCTCATCTTTGGAAATGCCCCAAGGAACTCTCTTTTTCTCATTGGATAGAGAAAAACCATTTGATTGATTTGGAACCCCTTAAAATGACCCAAACATGGATAAATCGAAGAAAAGGTCATCATTGGTGGCTAAACATCTTGATAGATTCCTCATTTCTCAAGAGTTGATTGATAACACGTGGTCTTTCAAATCAAGGGTTTTGGTTTGGGGTTTCTCTGATCACATGCCAATTTTGTTGGAGATCGACAAAAAATGGTCTAGGTTGCCTTCTCCGATGAAGTTCAATCATGCCTAGCTCATGGAGGAGGATTATAAAGGTTAATTGTGTCTACCTAGATGCCCTTAATGGAATATGATGATCGTTCCTTTATGCAGAAATTTGTAGACAATATTACAAAAATTTAAGAAGTCACCACTTCTTCGGAAAAATATTTGATGTGAAATATGCCTCTCTCCTAGTGAAGGTGGAATCACAGTTAGGGGTGTTGTTGATAGATAAGAAGGTAGATTCACTCTCGAGAGAGGATGAATCAGCTCTATGTGAGCTCATGAAAAAAGAATAAAGACTTATTGGATTATCAGGAAACTCAATGGTGACTTAAGAGTAGAGAAATTTGGTTAAAGGAAGGTGACAACTAGTCAAAAACATTTCACAAATTCGCAAGCTATCGAAAAATAATTAATTCTATTTGGAAAATAAAGGATTCAAATGGACGTATGGTTTCCTCCTTTGATGAAATAGTTGAAGAAGGGAAGGATTTCTTCGCTAACATCTTTAGGGAGACCTATGGTTTTCCAATAGCATAAATTTTGAAAGTCATCGATCTCTTCCCGAAATCAATTTTGGAGGAGATGACACACTTTGGGAGGATATTTCAAAAAAGGAAATTCTGTCAAATTTTTCTTCTTTCCAAAAAACCAAGAGCACCTATGTTGACGGGATGAATGTTGAGTTCTACCTTGGCTTTTATGATTTGTTAAAATATGACCTCTTAAAAGTGGCCCTAGAATCCCAAAGATCCGACAAAATTTTGGGTTCTTTCAATTCGGCCTTCTTAGCTTTAATTCCAAAAAAAACGAATCAGAATCCTTTGATGATTTTCAACCTATTTCTTGCTGCAATTTGATCGATAAGATTATAGAAAAAATCATCATCAACCGATTAAAACCTATTCTTCATGACATTATCTTTGAAGAATAGTATGGATTTTTTTGTAATCTAGGGGAATGTATGTGAGTGTTACCAATAGTTCATCACATACAACAACATATATGATACAATACTATATACACATACACATACACATATATGGAAACATACACAAAGTAGTGGGAGAACCAACTATATAAACTTTATTATGTACAACAACAACCTTCTTTCCTTTGTTACATAGTCACATATATACTTGTGTGTTCTGTTATAAGGAAGTTACAACTTCCTAACTACCTCAGTTGGTTGACTCAATTGGCTATTCGACCAATTCATATACTCAAATTAGATAATCAACTGGCTTACATTTGATCAACTGATCCAGGTGGATATTAGTGGCCACCCACCTATTGCACTGGCTCAAAATATAGTTTCCTATCATGGTAGTGATTCTACATTTTTTCGAGTCCCAAACTTTAGGGGTCGTTTTGAGGCCGTAAATGACATTTCTTTTATGTTTGGGGGGCCAAGAGATAGCGAAAGGATTTATCTTGGGCCTAGTTGAAATGTTTTCTTCTCGACTAGACCTTTCCAATGAGCTATCATGAACCCCAAATGGAGATCGTATGCAAACGTTACACCCTCAGGAAGTTGGTGTATCAACTACCCCCATCAGAGCCAGCGAACCTTGTGGAGTTTCATCTTTCGAGGTTATGGTTTTGGATTTTCTTTATATTAAAAAGGCATTTGAAGCCCAATTGTAAACATCATCTTCTTGTGAATGAGCATATCCGTCACATCTCTTCTAAGAGATAAGTTGTCACCATTCTAGAGAGTTCATTCACTATGTATTTTTACAGTCTCTATACATTTCTTTAGTTAATATAAATTGTGTATTATTGTATCTCTCAGTGTTTATTACAATATTAATGTGTATTTAATTTTTATATCTCCACCTTCATTTCATTCTAAAAATATTTTGGGTCGATGGTATCAGAGCAAGATGCTCCTTGTTGTTTCTTAGTGCATGCCCCTAGCAAGGTCAAGGTATAGAGAGTTGGTCTCGAGCTAGTTTCTCTTTAGGAAAACCATCCCAAGCGGCCTCCCAGGGTGGAAGAAAAAAGAGACACAGGAGCATAAGATTATATTAATCTGTTTGTCTAGGAATCCCTCACGTGACAGAGGGATGAAATGATGGAGAATTTTACCCAAATCCTTCAACGAATGGAGAAAATAGAAGACGTGTATTCATCAAGCAACCACTTTGCAGGCATCATCGCTTTCAAGGTACAAGTTGGTTTTCATATCCTTGTGTTTGAATATCAGATATATGTGGATTCTTTGGAAAAGTGGTTAAATATTGTAGAAGGTTATTTCTCTGTTCATAATTTTTCCAATAGAGAAAAGATCACCTTTGCACTCCTTAAGCTTGTTCCCCATGTCAAATATTGGTGGGAAACTTACTGGGAGAAAAATTCCACAGAGGAGTCAAGAATATTTGGGGTCGAGCCCACTTGGTATTTTTTATGGATGTGGCCAAGGAACAATATTACCCTATTGAAAACTATGATGACCAGTACATGAGATGGACCACATTGCATCAAGAGCAAGGACAAATAGTGTCAGAGTTCACAAATACCTTCCATACCTTGCGTGCCAAGCTACATATCAAAGAATTTGAGGGGAATCTGGTTCTGAAATACCACGGGGCTCTACACAAGTACATAAAAACCGAAATGTATTATCTATACATCTCATCACTGGGAGTCGTTTATCGATATGATGTCAAGATCGAACAAAAATTTAAGTAGCAAAAAAAGCAGGAGTTCGGGTCTGCAAATATGCAACAACCAAAGTATGGTAAAGAAAGCCCTAAATCATAGAACATCCAACCTGAAGACAAACATTCCAAGCCACAGGAAAAGAAGGGCAATGGGAAGATGAATAAGGAAACTATAAAGTTGTGTGACTTCCAAAAAATCCCTTGGGACAACACTGATGAATGTCGCTCCAAACATGCATTGGTAGTCAAGCCCAAAGCAATAGATCCAAGCCCCAACTCAGACTTTGATTCGGAAAATAATAAAAGGAGATATATTATTGATGCAAAACATGATGTTATTGCCGCAACCACAACAATCCAACCAGAAGAACCAGAGGACACTGAGGAGGGGGGGCACCTCTTAAATTCACAGATGTGGATGAAGGGGACCCCGATGCATTTCATTGTTGATAGTAGAAGAAAAAAGAACCCCATCTCAGTAGACGTCATCAAGAAGTTGGATTTGTCGACAACACCACACCCACAACCATATAATATTAGATAGCTTCGCTAGGGATGAGATCTTCATGTCAGCCAGCATGTTGTTTACACGTGGAAGCGTCATGCTATTTTTGTGATGTTATGTTAGGCAAACCATATATGTGGAAGCATTATTATGTTTATGAGTCTCGACCCCACAGTGTCATTGTTACTCTAGGGGTCAGCTCTATAGGGTACTAGAGATAGTTTTGACTATTTTCCCACCAAAATAGTGTCGCAAAGTAATCTCTCATATGAAAATTTTAACTTCTTCGTGATCCATTCAGAAGGAAAATAGAAGGACAATGCAACCACGGCCCAATACCTTTCTATCCACCAGAAGCATATCTACAATATTGTATAAGCACACAAATATATCCCAACTGCACCTACAGGGGTGCCCCCACACTGCCCATTCAAGAAAAGTTATAATAGAGCCCTTCATACTCTTCATGTTGCATCTTCACTGACAGATTTATCCCACATTTAGGAAGATCATGTAGCTATATTGGTTGAAATGATCTAGCCCCTCCAGCAATAGGTTCATGACAACCTTCAACAATCCAAGCAGGACAACATCTTCAGTAAGGCAAGCATATCATCAAGGTTCAAATTTAGAAAAATATTCCATGGGAACTTGATGCAATGGAAACCATTGCTTCCTAATGGGGAATGAATGATCTAAGTGGAAATCGGTGGCCTCCCACCTATTCCACTGGCTTGAAACATAGTTTCCCACCCTGGCATTTTTCGGGTCTGAAACTTTCAGGGTCGTTTTGAGGCCCTAAACGATGTTTTTTCGACATATAGGGGGTCAAGAAATAACCAAAGGCTTTGGCCTAGGCCTAGTCAGAATTTTTTATTCTCATCTAGACCTTTCCAACGAGCCATCATGCACCCCAAATGAAGATTGTATTCAAACGTTACACCCTCGAAAAGTTGATGTATAAACTACCACCATCGGGGGCCGCAAACCTTGTGGTGTTTCATCTTCTAAGGTTAGGGTTTTGGATTTTATTTATGTTTAAAAGGCCTTTGGAGCCTCATTGTAAACACCATCTTCTTGTGAATGAGAATAGATGTCACATATCTTCTCATAGATAAGTTCTCACCATTCTAGAGAGTTCATTCACTCTATATTCTTACAGTCTCTGTTTATTTCTTTCATTAACAGAAATTTTGTATTACTGTACCTCTATGTGTTTAATGCAATACTTATGTGTATTTCATTGTTATATCTCCACCTTCAATTGATTCTCAAAATATTATGGATCAGTGGTATCAAAGCAGGTTGCTCCTTGTTGCTTCTTAGTGCATGTCCCCAACAAGGTCAAGTTATAGAGAGTTGGGTCTTGAGCTAGTTTCTCTTGAGGACAACCAGCCCAAGAGGCCTCCCATGGTAGAATAAAAAATAGAAGTGGGAGTATAATATTCTATTATTTTGTTGCTCAAGGAAACCCTCACATGAAAGAGGGATGAAATGATGGAGATTTTTTCCCAAATCCTTTCATGACTACCGACAATAGCAGATACATCTTCATCAAGAAACCACTTTGTAGGCACCGCCCCTTTCAAGGAACAAGTTAAATTTGATATTCATGTGTTTGAAGGTCAGATAGATGCATATGATTTGGAAAAGTGGTTAAATCTGCTAGAATCATATTTCTCTGTTCACAATTATTTCGATAGAGAAAAGATTACTTATGCACTCCTTAAGGTTGTATCCCATGTCAAATATTGGTGGGAAACTTACTAGGAGAGAAATTCCATAGAGTAGTCAGGAATATTTGGGGCCGATCCCACTTGGAATTATTTTATGGATGCGGTCAAGGAACAGTATTACCCTGTTGGAAACTATGACGACCAGTACATGAAATGGACCACATTGCATCAAGAGTGGGGCCAAATAGTGTCAAATTTCACAAATACCTTACATACCTTGTGCACCAAGTTGGGTATCAAAGACTCCGAGAAACATCTGGTTCTGAAATACCGCGAGGCTCTACACAAGTACATCCAAACCAAAATGGAATTTCTGGACATCTCATCATTGGGATTCGCTTATCAATATGCATTGAAAGAAATTTAAGCAGTAGAACAAGTGGTAGTTCAGGTCTGCAAATATGCAATAGACAAATTATGGTAAATACATCCCTAACTCACGGAACAACCAACCTCAAGACAATCATTCCAAGCCACAGGAAAAGAAGGGTATTGGGAATATGAAGAAGGAAAAAGAAAAGTGGTGTGACTTCCACAAAATCCCTTAGCAAAACACCGATGAATGTCGCTCCAAACAGTGATTGGTAGTCAAGCTCAAAGAAACAGAGCCAAGACCCAACTTAGAATATGATTCAAAAAATAATAATAGGAGGCAAAACATTGATGTAGAACCCACTACTACTATCACAACCACAACAATCCAACCAGAAGAACCAGAGGATCCTGAGGAGTGGGATCACATCTTCCATTAATAGATGTGGGTGAAAGGGACCCCGCTGATTTCATTGTTGATATCGGAAGCAAAAAGAACCTCATCTCAGCAAAGGTCATCAAGTATTTGGATTTGTCGACAACACCACACCCACATGCATACAACATCAGGTGGCTTCACCAAGGAAGTGATCTTCATGTCAGCCATGAGTGTCGCATGTCCTACAAAATTAATCCCTTCAAGTATGAGGGATTGTGTAATGTTTCTCCACTGGAAGTATATTATGTTTTGTTATGCAAACCATATATGTGGAATCATCATTTTATTTACGAGTCTCGACCCTGTAGTGTGATTGTTACTCTAGGGGTTCAGCTTTGTAGGGTACCAAAGGTAGTTTTGACTATTGTCCCACCAAAATTGTGTTGCAAAGTAGTATCTCATACATTAAATTGTATCTTCTTCATGATTTATTCAAAAACAAAAATAGAAGGACATTGTAACCACTACATCCTTGTCCCAAGACCTTTCTATCTAGCAGCATCATATCAACAAGATTGTAGAAGTGCACAAAGATATTCCTACTACACCTACCAGGGTGCCCCCACACTGCCCAATCAAGAAAAGTTATAAAAAATCCCTTCATACTCTTCATTTTACATATTCACCAACAAATTCCTCCCACACAGGAAGATCATGCAACTAGATTGGTTGAATGGATCCAACCCCTCCATCAACAAGTTGATGACAGCCTTCAAGAAGCCAAGCAAGACAACTTCCTCAGCAAGGAAACTTGAAGTAATGGATATGTTTTCTTCCTAAGGGGGGAGGAATGATCTAGGTGGATATCGGTGGCCACCCACCTATTCCACTAGCTCAAAATATAGTTTCCCACCCTAGAAGTTGTTCTACAGTTTTTCGGGTCCCAAACTTTCGGAGCCATTTTGAGGCCCTATACGACATTTTTTTACATTTGGTAGCCCAAGAGATAGCTATAAGCTCTGGCCTAGGCCTAGTCAAAATGTTTTCTTCTCAGATAGACCTTCCCAATGATCTATTATGTGCCCCAAACAAATATTGTATGCACAAGTTATGCCCTCGAGAAGTTGATGTATCAACTACCACCATTGGGGATCAAAAACCTTGTGGCATTTATTCTTCCAGGGTTAGGGTTTTGGATTTTATTTATGTTAAAAAGGAATTTGAAGCCTCATTTTAAACATCCTCTTCTTCTGAGTGAGCATAATTGTCACATCACTTCTCAGAGATAAGATTTCACCATTCTAGCGAGTTCATTAACTCTGTATTTTTATAGTCTTTGTAGATTTCTTTCATTAATAGAAATTGTGTATTATTGTTTCTCTATGTGTTTATTGCAATATTTATTTGTATTTCTAGTTATATCTCCACCTTCATTTCATTCTCAAAATACTATGGATCACTGGTATCAGAGAAGGATGATCCTTGTTGTTTCTTAGTGCATGTCCCCGATAAGGTTAGGGTATAGAGAGTTGGGTCTCGAGCTAGTTTGTCTTGAGGACAACTAGCCTAAGCGGCCTCCCATGGTAGAATAAAAAAGAGACGTGGGAGAAAAATATTATATTAATCGGTTGCTCGAGGAATCCCTCATGCGGCAGAGGGATGAAATAATGGATATTTTTTCCCAAATCCTTCGATGACTGCCGACAACAATAGACACATCTTCATCAAGCAGCCACTTTGCAAGCATCGCCCCTTTCAAGGTACAAGTTAATTTTGATATTCTTGTGTTTGAAGGTCAGATAGATGAGGATTCTTTGGAAAAGTGGTTAAATCTACTAGAAGGTTATTTTTGTGTTCATAAATTTTCTGATAAAGAAAATATTACCTTCGCACTCCTTAAGGGTGTCCCCCGTGTCAAATATTGGTGGGAAACTTACTGGGAAAAAAATTTCACAGAGGAGTCAAGAATATTTGGAGTCAAGCCCACTTGGGATTTTTTTATGGAACAATATTACCCTATTGGAAAATATGGCAACCAACACATGATATGGACCACATTGCATTAAGAGTGGGGCCAAACAGTGCCAAAGTTCACAAATACCTTCCATACCTTGTGCACCAAGCTAGGTATCAAAGACTTTGAGCGACATATGGTTCTAAAATATCATGGGCCTCTACATAGGTACATCCAAACCAAAATGGATTTTATGGACATCTCATCACTGGAAGCCACCTATCGATAGGTTGTCAAGATCAAACATAAATTTAAGCAGTAGAACAAGCGGGAGTTCAGGTATGCAAATATGCAACAATTGAAGTATGGTAAAGACGGACCTAACTCACAAAATATCCAACCTCAAGACAACCATTCCAAGTCACAAGAAAAGAATGTTGATGAGAAGATGAAGAAGGACACTGGAAAGTGGTGCGACTTCCACAAAATCCCTTGGCACAACATCGATGAATGTCAATCCAAATAGTCATTGGTAGTCAAGCTCAAAGAAACAAAGCCAAGCCCCAACTCAAAATCTGATTCAGAAAATAATAAAAGAAGACATATCATTGATGTAGAACCCATTTCTACTATCGCAACCACAAAAATCCAACCAGAAGAACCATAGGATCCTAAGGAAGGGGAGCGCCTCTTCAATTCACAAATGTGGGTGAAGGGGACCCACTGCATTTCATTGTTGATAGTGTAGGACAAAAGAACCTCATCTCAGTAGAGGTCGTTAAGTAGTTGTATTTGTCGACAAAACCACACCCACATCCATACAACATCAGGTGGCTTCACCAGGGATGAGATCTTTGTGTCAACCAGTTGTGTCTCTTGTCCTATGACTTCAAGCCCTTCAAGGATGAGGTACTATGTGATGTTTTCCCACTGGAATTCAGTGATGTTCTATTAGGCCAACCATATATGTGTAAGCATCATTTTTTTCACGAGTCTTGACCTAGTAGTGTCATTGTTACTCTGGGGGGTC
>JASDQU010209930.1:0-17091 GCA_032191745.1 Picea mariana
CATCATCATCATCATCATCATCATCATCATCATCATCATCATCATCATCATCATCATCATCATCATCATCATCATCATCATCATCATCATCATCATCATCATCATCATCATCATCATCATCATCAAATAATATAATAAAAAGTATTTTTTTCCTCATATACTTCACTTAAACATTAACCTAGACATTCCTAAATTTTTCACCATATTTATCATCACTCAACATTACCAACTTATCTCTATGTATTTTAATTTTTTTAAATGCTTTATTGGCATATGTGTGAACATTTAAGGAAGGAAAAGAAATTGTATTTATAATAAAGGCATAATAAATAATAAAATTGTATAAGTATATAATTTTATTTTCAATCATTTAATTTTTAAGAAAGTTAAAATTAAGGTATTTTTTAAAGATTCAAATATTATATTTAAGTATAGTTAACAACTATTTGTGTTTGCAAAACTCATACTTATAGATATGTAGATAAATATTTTATTAAAATTATATAATTTGTTATTAAAATTTATAATTTTGGTAAATATTATCAATCTCAAAATATTTTATATAAAAAAATAGGCAATCTTTAAAAGAGAAAGTGGTTAATTAACATTTTTTTAAGCAAAAAATAGCTAATTAAGAAAAATTAACCACTAAAAAATATTCCAATTAAAGTAAATGAATGATGCATAATGAAAAAGAAAAGAAAACATTAACCATAATGGAACACAACATGGCTATGTATTTATCAAAAAAAAATTAAACCCCCTAAAAATCAAACAAATCTTCAACATTGTGAACTTTCTTCTTAAATATTTAATACCTATTTTTTAGTTAGCATGTAGTAAATACAATATAAAATTGCATATTATTGCTATATAAGATTAAACAAGCAAGATTATCAAGAGGGTTGGATCCACTACTAAAGAGTGGAAAAACCCCATTCCACTGATAATCAAGGTTAAATTTATGTGAGGGAATCTCACCCCTTGATATTTTTATAGAGGTACTCAGAGGTAATCATCGAGCATGTAAGGCTTGCATTATAATAGCCACACACATGTTAGTAGATCAAATCTCACCCTCTTGTCATATTTAAGACCAAACACTAATGGTAACGACCTCATTATCACTACAATTCTATGGAAATGAAACAACTTGGACATATAAAGTAAAGATGTGAACTCAAAATATAGAATATAACTATGTGGGTAAGTATATATGTAAACCAAATTTTAGGGGGTGGTAGTTATGGGAGGATTTCGGACTGCAAAGGAAACTCCAAACTAAAATTTTCTTGGAATTGGGATAAGTGACTAATAATAAGGTCAAAGCACTAGCAATATCGAGGAGTAAGCATTCTTAAAGGTATTGTGCAAAGAGATGCAGTTATTGTTAGGCCCTTCACCATGAACATAAGATTGTTGAATCAAGGATAAGCTCCTTCCTCCTTAGCCCTACCACACATCTATCATAAAACATTGTCTACTTGAAGCCTTTAAAAAAGTTCATTATATCTAGGTTAGAAGAGGATATAACTCCTAAAACAATTGGATGGCTAACCAATAAGTTTTAGAAGATGAAGGAACCCTTCATTTATGGATATAAGGGGACAAGAGACACCTCTATACCTTAATATCGTGACCAATACAAAGTCCCAAGAGGAAAAATCATGAGAGGTAACACTCCTCTCTTCAAATCATGATGCATGGAAGAAATAGGCATTTGCCTCACTAAATAAGAAGGCACATGGACAGTTTGCCAACTAACAGCTAAAACGACTAGATTATTTTCTCATCACAACAAATCCATTAATGAAGGTTTTTGTGAAGGCCATATCCATTACAATGGTTTGGAAGGAGTTAATTTCTCATACTCACCAAACCTACCCACAATTTTTCCTTGGTTCAATTGTGATGCATGTAAAATATATCCCCCTTTTATGAATTCTCCAAGGGGTTTTTAAAGGAAGATATGGCAAGTTGGAAAGACTACCCAAGCAAGAGAAATAACATTCTCTCAGTGGACAAGCAGGAAATTCTGTGTGTGTGGGGGGGAATGGAAGAAAGGTGTCTCATTATGGCCATAATTTGCATTAGGTGATGCACTCCCTTCTTAACTCCCAAAGAAGATGAATTGGTTGTATCCTCCATGCTTCATTTATCATTCTAGAATCCTCATTGAGTGAAGGTATTTTCCTTCATGAGATACCTATAAGGACATAGCCTTTGATTTCATTGGGCTTTGGGTGACATGAAAAGTTGCACTTTCTACGCAACAATGTTGGGAATGTGCATGAGGTTAAGAGGAGTATTGAAGGATACTCAGTATAAATAAGTGCCAAGCAATTTAAGTTGAAAAACCATTAATAAACACATTTGAGTAGAGATGAGTGTGGAGTGATAAGGTTGATTCCAAGTTCAAAATAATTTCTATAAAAATAGCGATACCCTTATCATTTTTAGAAGAAAAATTAATAAAATAAGAATGGGTATTTATGTTGTCAAAAGCTTTCTTTCTTACCTAGGATCTTCCTCCATCGAAGATTCCCTCTTCTAGTGTTATTAATCATTATTGAGTATTAATACATTAACGATACCTAGAATGAACTCACAGTTACTATTCTCAAATACATGAAAACCAATTAAAATTATGATATGTGAACTCACAGTTACTATTCTCAAAAACATGAACACCAATCAAAATTATGATATGTGAACTCACAGTTACTATTCTCAAAGACATGGACACCAATTCAATTTAGTGATCTTCTTAAAATTATGATATGTTTCACTTTTTTTTGGTTTTATGTGAAGACAATTTATTAAACTTTATTCCTACACGCTCCAAGCATGAAAACTCAACTTACTTTGAATATGTATGTATATGAGAATTTTATGTTACCTAAGTCAAGAATTTTATATTCTCAACATGTTAAAGGAATGTACTAGATAATTTTATGGGTTAAGATGTAACCTAATTTATTATATATACAAATATATATTATTGTTAAAAGAAAATAAAATAATTACTAAGATTACATAGTTATATGAGGTGATAGGTGATCATAATTAATTTTAATAAAAATCAAATAATATACTATCGTGTGATTTAGGAATTGCTTCTAACAATAAAGTGAAGGTTCTCAATATTCTCAAAGGAGTCATGTTAGAAATTCAAGAGATAGTAATCATAGAGGATTTATTCATCACCCTAAGATTCATAAGATTCCTTCCTTAAGGAATGAAAAATCTCTCAAATGTCCAAGACTAATTAGAAATGTCTAAAAACTCCTCCACCTCACTTAGAAGCTTCATATCATCTCTTATTTCTAAGTCCTTTGAGATATTAACTCATAAGTGAATAGGATGGAAAGAAAGGAGGCTTCCCTAAGCGAAGGGAGGTGTGTTGTAATAGGTGCAAGGGAGAAAAGAAAAACCCATCACTCACACCCATCATTATGGTTCATACCACTATGGTTCCACATCCTCCAAAAAGGTATTGAATTTGGCATCGGAAAGGGGGCATGATTCTTCCTCCACATGTCATGTCTTATGCATGTGGTGGATAATGAGGATTACAAAGTTTCATCTAGCATCCCCTGCAATTTAAATCAAAACCTTAATATGAATATATTCTTTAATTGATCCTCTTATGAGTGAACTTTGTCATATAGTAATGGAGTTAACTCTTCTCTTTTCCATGTTAAAAATTGGTGAAGGCACTTGAGTTAAAGGGTGATATAGGAAAATGGAAGTGCATTCCTACTTATATTTAGTTAAATACTGAATCGCTAGAACAATGAGTAGTATTTATAAATTGTGGTTTTATCCCCTCTTAGATATTTATATGGTGTCTTTGGAGTTCCAGTGGGAACAACATAAAAGCATGAAAGGGGAACAATCTCCCATGGCTATCATTGTTCATATTTTCTCAAAAATGAAAGGCGAAAGGGAAATTGAGGAAGTCAAAGTAATGACCAAAAGTTTGGCACTACAATGGGAGATGTGGAAGAAGGCCAATGAACAACAAATATTGGCGAATAATTCAACAAGAGAAAAGCATGCTCTATAGATAGGCAAGAACCTCCTCACTATTCGATATTGGGAGAAGAAGTACGAAGAGACCATAATCATTCTATGAGATAAAAAACTTGAACACGTAATCATTCTAAATTATCTCTTTAACCACATGGCACATATTTTGGTGCACCTTAATCTCCCTAGTACCTCGCTTAGGTGAAGATTTTGAAACTTTCATTAAACTTGCCCCCTCTAAACAAATGTATTAACCCTTCAATGGGTAAAATTACTCAATATGTTAGAATTCACATTTGCAAGTTGTTAAATAAGATAATATTATCACATTACCTTCATATACTACAAAATGTTTTAATATAACTCTTAAAAGAAAACAATTTTCTCTAAATAATATAAATAATAAATAACAATAACAATATTTTTCAAATATATAACACAATTATCATTTTTTAATTACAAAATTATAGATCATTCATCATAATTCATTTTAACCTACCCCATTTAAATAGCATGGTAAAAAGTTAAGTATGATGCAAATTCCACCCATGAAACAAATTTATATAACAAAATTACCAACACTATTAATGAGAAATTGACTTCTATAATATTTTTTATTTTATTTGTATTACATATACTAAAGTGCATGTCCCTCTCCATATCTAATGGTATCTAAGTCTCGTGAGAGCTCTACTTAGAAATCAATAGGATGGCAAACAAGGTGGCTTCAACGTGCATGTCCCTTTCCAAATCTAATGATAATAGCCAATATTATAAACCATAATTTATATTTTTAATATAATTAATGTCTAGTGAATCCTATATATGACACACATTTATGTAGACCTGGATAATTGGAACAAGTAATTTATAATTTTTAGATATGATTTTATTTGATTTGATAATTATTATAAATAATTAACTCAATTATATATACAATTATATATAGTAGAGTTAATGTATAACATATTATAAGAATATGTGGGTCCAATGGTTAAGAACATGTGTTTCTTTTTATGAGGTTACAAGTTCAAATCCAGATGGGGTAGGGTATGTATACCTTCGTAGACTTTACTTTAATAATAATTATTATTATTATTATTATTATTATTATGAAAACGTATTCTCGCGTTACAATGTAGAGTATGTTTGACCATCAAGTCAAGTTTTGTTGGGATAATGTCATTTGAAGTTTAAATTACAATATATTATTATTATTATTATATAATTTTAAGGTTATAGTTAAGTTAGATATTAAATTATAGTTAAGTTAGATATTAAATTGGTGTATAAGACCACCTTGTTTGTGTGATAAGGGACTTTCTTCATGTAGTGATTTAACTGATAAAGTCTATGAAGGTGTACATGCTCTAACCCCCTCTGGATTTGAACATGTGATCTCTTAGGAAGAAACACATGTTCTTAACAATTAGGCAAGGCATTATCAATGGTTCATGGATTTTGTGTAGGAATTTAGTCACCCTCTTATAAGATTTAGAGTATGTAATTAACATTGAAATAACATTTCATCTATAGACATTCTAGTAAGAGTGTGAACTATGGTATTTATTGAGTATGTATATGATCTGAAAATCCTTAGATGTTAAATTTTTCTTAAGTACACATAAAAATTTAACTTGATTCGAAAATATATGATCACTTTGATTACTTGCAAATAATATGAATTCACTTACTTATCCACAACTCAATTAAACTGATGAATAACTTGCAAGAAAATTGAGTAAAATAGAAACAACAATAATAAAGCACATAACACAAGTTTCTTAACGGAGTCCACCCATCTTGGGCTACGTCTTTGGGTTTGCTTCCAATTGAGATTGCTTTATTAATGCTCAAATGATTTTGTTTTTATAATGACATTTTAACATATTGTTCAAACTCAAAAACAGAGTGAACCATTGAATTCCTCTCGAATGTCTGAGAAAAATGAGTATAAACACCCTATACTTTCCTCAAGGAACTATATAGCACACAAAACAATCCAATCACAAAATCTTGATGCCCTATGGCATGAATTTCGAGACTTATATGCTTAGATTTAGCATGCATCTCCATGTTGTACAGTGGTCAAACCCCTAGTTTAAATAGGGAAGGTTGGAGGGTCAACCCCCTATCTACCTGGATTGGCGTGTTATACCACCTTAAATACATCATTATTAGCGAGCTTAAAAATGGATACATGTGGTGTAATGGTTAGAATGTTTGTATTAAGTCGATGGGTCACGGGGTCAATCCTCATGGCCTCTCCCTTTGGCCTATTGATTAACAATACAACTTCTAAATTAAATTATTTCCACAATATTCCCAACAAAATTCTCGTGGGTAGTTAGTAAACCATTTGGCTTGTTATGAAGAGGTTAGAGGTTAGATACCCTTCAATGGTTATAACAAAATTTTGATACCCATCCCTCCTTGGGCTTCTCTAAGGTGCCATGTGGAACTACTTGATTGGTCCACGTGGTGCTACACCATTCATTGTTGAAGTTGCCTAGGCAATGATGTGTCTATGTATGATGGCACCTGTCATTGTATGACCTGCTAAATGTGTTGCCATTGTACTTTCCACATCAATATACGGTAGGTCATGTGTCACCCTTTCAATGGTGCCATGTGGACCGTACGATCTGCCACATCATCGTATGGATGTGTTAGGTACCATAACTATTATAATAGTAGAAACCAAAAATATTGCAGATAATAACAGTGGAACAACAAAATATAAGAACCACAACATTAAGATAATACCTTTATTGATAGGAAACAATGTTCATTTGCCTCTTTAATGGGGAAACCTCTAGTAGAGCAGTGCTCTATTACAATAATTCTCAAGACAAAGACTTTGCATGCCCCTGACTCTTATTTATAATAAATCTATCTACCAAAATAACAATCTAGAGGAAGATCTTTCTGGAAGTGGAAGCTTCTATTAGGTCTTCTTACATTTGAATTAGTCTTCCCTATTACTAGGCCTTATTAATATCATCCTCTATTACATGGAAAATGTATTATTCTACCTACATGATGGGTTAGGGAGGTTAGGTCTCTAACATTCCCCCCCCCCTTAAAAAAATCATTGTATTCAAGGCTTGAGATGAGGAAATTTTTGCAAAATGGTAGTCAATTCCCATGTGGCATATTTTGGCTATCTGTCATTCCACTGAACTAAAACTTTCTTTATTAATGCATTGGCGGAGATGATGTTCGCACTAGTCCAAGACTTCATGTGGCCACAACCAAATGGAACCTTCTTCATCCAACTTAGGTAAATTGTTCTAAGTATGGCACCTAGTACCGGGCACTTTCTTTAAGCAGGAAACATGAAAAACAAGGTGGAGCTTAGAGTGACTGGGCAACTCTAACTGGTAGGCCATTGGCCCAACTCTCTTGAGAATACGGTAAGGACCATAGAATTAGGGGGTGATTTTTTGATAGTGTTGGGATTTGATTGAAGTCTACTTATAAGGTTGTAAACGAAGAAACACCTGGTCCCCTTCAGCAAATTCACGTTCAAAACGAACATGATCTGCTTATTGTTTCATGCGATTCTGAGCCCTGCCAAATTTTCTTTGAGAGTACAGAGGATAGCCATGTAGATTGTAAGAGTATGATCCACCTGTTGAACCTTGGAGACACCGGGAATATAGGATAGAAATGAAGGTGGATTTTTTCCATAGACTGCTTCAAAGGGAGTCATGTGAGTGGCGGTGTGGTAAGAACTGTTGTACCACCATTCAGCGAGGGGTAACCACTAAACCCATTGAGTTTAACCATTAGATGAAAAACACCTCAAATATGTTTCCAAACACTTGTTGACAGCTTCAGTTTCTCCATCAATCTCGGGATGATATGTTG
This sequence comes from Picea mariana, assembly GCA_032191745.1. Classification (NCBI taxonomy): domain Eukaryota; kingdom Viridiplantae; phylum Streptophyta; class Pinopsida; order Pinales; family Pinaceae; genus Picea; species Picea mariana. The sequence goes on from JASDQU010209930.1 coordinate 7,906, forward strand.
TGTTGATATGATATTTATTTGGCCCAAATTATGCTCGGATAATTTTTTGTTGGTGAAAGCCAAAGGTCGATCGTCTTGCATGAGTACAACCCCAATTCATTTCCCTCAGGCATCGCACTCCAATACAAAGGTCTTTTTGAAGTCAGGGAGATCTAGAACCGGAGTAGTGCACATGGTCACTTTCAAAGCTTGGAAGGAATGGTCGAATGTTGGAGTCCAACTGAAAGCATTATTTTTAAGGAGTATCATGAGGAGATTTGGAATTTTTCCATAATTCTTAACAAACTTGTGATAATATTCATCAAACCCAGGAAGCCACGTATACTTTTAAAATTTTTTGGGCATGGCCAATCCTGCATAGCTTCAATTTTCTTCGGTTCCACCCTGACACCATCCTTGCCGAAAATATGTCCTAGGTACTCAACTTCAGAGGCTCCAAAAGCAAATTTATAATACTTAAGATAAATTTTGTGGTGAGAAAATAGCTAGAGAACTTGATCCCCATGGGCAATATGGGCTTGCCAAGTTTTTCTATAGATGATAATATCATCAAAGAAAACCAAGACAAAATGTCGAAGGAAGGAATAGAAGACACGATTCATGAGACTTTGAAAAGCAGAGGGATCATTATAAATTCCAAATGGCATAAGCAAGAAATCATAGTGACCCTCATGGCTTCTGAATGCAGTCTTAGGAATGTATTCTTATTTCATATGAATTTGGTGGTAGCCAGAGAGGAGATCAAGTTTGGTAAAATACTAAGCACCACTTAATTCATCCAAAATTTCATCAATGACAGGAATGGGAAATTTTTATTTGATGGTGAGTTTTTTGAGAGCTCAAAAATCAGAACACATGCACCAAGTACCTTCTTTCTTGAGTACCATGTCTACTCGAGAAGAATAGGGACTGGTACTAGGAAAGATGACATTGGCATATAACAATTCTTGAACAATCTTCTCAATTTCATTCTTTTGGGCAAAAGTATGATGATAAGGGAGAAAATTTGGAGGAAGATTTCCCAGAACTAGGGGAATGGAATGATCATGGACACCTTGTGAAGGGGGGACTCCCTGGGGAGTTTGAAACATAGCTTAGTGTTGGGAGAGGATAGATTGGAGGTTAGGATGTATAAGGGGTGCCTCAACTACTTGAATGGAATGAAGTTGGGAAAAAATGCCAAAGTGTCCTTTTCATAGGATCTTTTCCATTCGGTGGGAACTGATGATCTCTAGTGACCCTACTATGATGCATTGGAACTAATGTTGTTGGCACTCTTGTTGGAATTGCATGGTTAATTTCTGGAAATCCATGGAGATAGGGCCAAGAGTGCATAACCATTTTGCACCAAGTAAAATGTCACAACTACCCATGTTAATAGAAAACATATGATATTTTAGGTGGTACTGACCAATTTGGAGGCGCACATTTTCGCAATGCCCTCCACATTTCATGGAACCCCCATTGACAATCATGATTTGGAAATTATTAACGGGATGGATATATAAATTGACTTCTTGGGCAATGCGACGATGAATAAAATTATGGGTGTTTCCATTATCAACTAGAATGATGACTTTCTGATTCTTAATGTAGCTAATTAACTTGAGGGTTTGGGGAGCAGAGAAACCCGTGAGTGCATTCAAAGAAATCAATGGTTCAACTTCTTGTGGATCAGAGGGATTATTAGGAGCATCTAGAGGGGGTAGCTCAGGCACGTGAGAACATCTACCTCTTCTTCATAAACATCCTCCAATGTAGCCATAAAAATATTATGTTCCTTACACTTGTGCTCCGGAAAATACTTGTCATCACAATTGTAACAAAGACCCTCAAGTTGGTGTTCATCCATTTCAACCTGATTCAATTTCTGGATCTTGAGGGAAGTGGAAGGAGGGGAAGTATTTATTCGAGTATGAGTAGGATCATAAATAGAGAATATGTTATTGGAAAGATTTAATAGGAGTATAAACAGAGAATATGTTATTGGAAACATTTAAATTTTGTTGTATAAAATAAAATTTTATTGATATTATACACAAATTATTATTAAAAATAAAATACTGAAATGTGAGATGTGAGGATATAAAAATTTTATTATCCAATATTATTAAAAATTTTGATCATTCATTTTTCATAACAAATAAAAATTTTAATCATTCATCTTTTATAATAAAGAATTTAATTTTTTATAAGATTTTGTAATCAATGTTGAAATTTGATATGTATTCTAGTTAGGCAAAAAAAAATCAACACTTTTCCATTATTTTATTATTTTTCATTTAAAAAAACAAAATTTAAATTAATAATAAATATAAACTAAAAATGTTGAATTTAATATTGTTTAAATATTAATTACCTTACTATTTAAAAAATCTTTATTTAAAAGTATTTAAAAAACATTTTTCTTTTTCAAAATTAATCTAACAATTCACAATAAAAGAAATTCATAAAAAATTACTCAATAATTGTTTCTCTTATATTTGAACTTTGCAATGTAAAAGTTTTCCACCCATGCACATCACACACACTTTAATCCATCTATGTTTTGGCATATGGCATTCTCTACATTCCAATGAAGTAATAAAAAACATCCTTGAAATTTAAACAACCCCTTTTAAACTCAATATTTGAACTTTTAGCTTATGGATCTTCTTAATGTTTTAATGCTTTCTCCAAAAGAAAACTATAAGAGAAGTAAATTTTTTAAACTCAATATTTGAACTTTTAGCTTATGGATCTTCTTAATGTTTTAATGCTTTCTCCAAAAGAAAACTATAAGAGAAGTAAATTTTCTTCTCAATATAAGATTTGGTTATTTTGTACTCCTATAAGAAGAAAATGGTGGGTAAGTAATTTTTTAACCCATAAAATTTAGGGCTTCACAATTTTACTTCATGTCAATGTTGACGGTTTCCTCTCCACAATTACACCTAAAATACCTTCAAATTTCGTGAAATGTTGAAATCTTTTCAAATTTTGTGGAATCTTTGGAATCCTTTCCTCTCTACTAAATCCTTTCATATTTCATGGAATCTTAAATATGATGATTATGATGACTTTATTTATTTAGAGATTGATATGGATAGCATTATGTGAAAGCTCACACAAATCCACAAGCATTATTGGATACTTTACATTTTTGCATTTCAGAGAATGATATTCAATATGTAGTGGCATAAAGACCTACGAACCTATATTGGCATCCTAATTTTGAGATTGAAATTACATATGTCAAAGAATCCCATACCAAGCATAAACAAGAGAGAGGTAGCAAATCAAATCAAACATCAAGGGAAACTGTGAGAGAATCACCTCATCTCACAAATCTTAAGAGACAAAGAGAGCAAGAATAAGAGGAAAAATGGTAACAAAAGCAAGACAAAGAATAATGCACCATATGAATTATTAAAAAGAAGATAACCAAGATAGGAATTCTTACTTCATTACAGTCAACTAGAGCATCTATTGAGGAAAAAGGAACTAAGACACGGGTCCAATTGACTTTAGGACATAGAGAGATAGCCCATGTGCCATGATATCCCAAGTTACTAGTTAAATGAAATTTTGTATCATCACATTTCACAAATATTCCAGAGTTAAAACAACAAGAAAAGGTTCAAGAGTTTCTCTTAAAATCACACCAACATAAAGAAGCACAAAAAAACTTGGATAAATATCTTTCACCCAAAAAGGTATAAAATATTGTAGATAGATTAATTCCAATATAGAAGTTCAACAACCAATTCATAAGTGTTCTTCTCACCAAACTATTATATAGTTGAGCATTAGTTTACAATCTAGATATGTTATAGAGGAACTAGATTCCCCACCATATGAGCATAGTGGCACTGCCATAGGTACATAATAAACTAGGTTTTATCCAAGTCCCAGTAGGAAGGTGCTTCATGGCTTAGGGGTTAAATGAAAGGTCCTTGCAACTCATGAAGCTTCTACACTAAGTGAAATCTCACAGCAAATCTCATGAGAAAAACTTGACCTTTCTATTATTCCTTCCACATATTTATCCTTTTACATATTTGAGATGATGAATGAGATAAATGATTAATGGTGCCAAGCACTTGGATCATATCATCAAGAAATTACAAGAAGACATGCTAGAATGGTAGTTCAGCGTGAACCCTTAAGTGTTATAGTTGATTTTTTCTATTCAGTTAATATCCTAAGTATAACGATTGAAGTAGATCCACCTACTTCCACCACATACAAGCTTTCTCAATTGCATCAAGCATTCCAAGTGCTTTAGGATCAAAATTTTATAACTCAAACAAAAGTTGAAGGTAGTGTGCAATAGAAAGGACATTAAACTCGAAACCCAGATCAAAACTACAAATGATTCATTTCAAAATTAAAGGCCAAGGAAAATAGAATTTTGGGCCTACTCAACTCTAGTTTTTAGATCTATACACATCTACATAATTCTCTTGAGATGTGCATTGAGGATGGTCAAATTAAACAACAAGAAGCATAAATCACTGACAAAGTAGAATCCACTCACAAGCTACCAATGCATGCATGTATGCAAGGAGATTATGACTAAGGTAACTACTCTCACAAAGAAGATTGCCACAACATGCTCTAAGCTACAACAACTTACAAATATGTTGGCACAATTCTAAGAGCATGTTGAAAATTAGTATACCTGAATAGAAAACATAAAAAAAAGACTATTGCAATTATCTATATCTATGAGAAGATAAAGCTATAAAAGAGAAAAGTAACTCTAAATTAAGTTTTTCAATAAGAGATAAAAACACTCACAAATTCATATGAAATTTTGACCCAAAATATTGATGATTTCGTTGATCAAATGAAACAGGGGCCTCCTTTAGTAGCTTATATTTTGCAAGGATGAACCAAATTGTCTTAAGGACAAGACAATCATAGTATTGGGGATTTATTGAAATCCTATTTTTCACTTTTGAATACCCCATATGCATCCCTCTACGCACATATTTTTTTCTCTATGCATTGAGTTTAGCCTATGTTCCGTATTCCTATTATAAGCATTGGTTTACATGATAGTAAATAGAAGTAGCGCGTGAGTTTATCCTTATGATTGTTGTAACTATTTGTGACTAATTTAGGAATGTAATTAACAAAATGAGGATTAGAAAGTTAACTATGGTAACATGATTTTTTTATCAGATATTGTATGGAAGAAGGATAAATTAGCATTTGAAGCATTTAAATTGTTATGGTTTAGGTTACTATAAAAAAGATTAAACTCTCATTTTTTTAATCATTTTCAATATAATCATTTTTCATATTATTTTTAACTAGATTACATAATTTTTATCACTAACTAAATTGTATACACATAAATCTAATTATTACATTCCAAATATATAATTAAAAAATAATAATAAATTGTTCTCTATTTTTTTTCTTGATATATATCATAATAACATAAAGGTCTTTCCTTAAAAACATACAATATCAAAAATCATTTGTTGATTATGTTAAGGCTCAAACCCTACACTAATGCTTGATCTTATAATTTTATGGCCATGTTGACTTTCTTAATTTAAAAAATAATAATAATAAAGGAAAAAAATAAATTAGTATTAATTACTAAATAGTGGAGGACAAGAACAATCTATTCTCTGCAATTGTACAATTTGTTTTAATAAAATTGATCATTTAAGTGTTCAACTGCAACACTAACAAGAACATATGCATTATGTTTCATAAAAAAACATATTATTATTAGAAAAACTGAAATTTCACAAATTCATTCAAAACTTTCATAAATTAAATTTACACATTCCAAAACTTAATTCAATTTTCTATATTTCATTCTCTTATACCATATTCAAACTAGTTATGAATGAATATCTAATCATCCCTCTAATTCAATAGATTCTTTTTTTTTTATATTAACATTATCATTAATATATTTCATTAACTTACACTCATACTTAAAACACTATTAAAAAAAAAAACCATCAATTAAAATGCGCTCATCCTTAATGCAATTTAAAAAATATCCTAAAACCTTTCACATTAATGTAAGGTAGCAAATGACAATTTTCAATTATAAATAGTAAAAATAATGCTGAGAAAATATATACCTTTCAACCTTATAAGTCAATTATTATGAATTTTGTACTGTTTACCAAATGGTCATATCCGAAATGTCAAATACATCATATATTTTTAAATTTTAAATTGTTTTTTAAATTTTAAATTTTCCAAAACAAAAGTCTCGGACATTTAAATATTTATTAGATTTTCACATTCTCAATGTGATTTGGAAGCTACACACTAGTCTCATAATATTTCTTCAAATAGATTTCTTATAATAAGCAAGCATATACGCTATTGTAGTGGTTTTTCCACTTCATTATCATGTTTCAATTGGTTAGGTTAATCATTTTAGTTGACATTTATTTAACATCATTATATTTTGTTATTATGTATTTTGGTCTTTGGGGTACAATTTCGTGTATTAATTTTTTTTAAGTTTATATTTTTAAATTCAAAATATTATCTTATATTTATAAATTATAAGTTTATCGTTTTGTTTTAAAATGTGTTTGAATATATTTTGAAATTATTTTTATAATATAAATATTTTTTTATAAATTAAAAAATTTAAATGAACATTAAAATTAATAAAGATGATAGGTATTTATAACTGTTTTTAAAAGAAGATATATAATAGAAGATATATAATGTTGATTTCATTATGTATCTTTAAACCTTTTTATAAAGTTTCGACTTTTACTTTGAAGCTGCCTATTGATACCAAGCTCTACTGGAATGTAATAATATTTTTAAATTGATTCTCTTGAATTGCATAACGCTTTATACTTTTAGGTTTTGTTGATTAGATGTTTTTATATTGTTGATTCTTTTATGTTATGAAAATGTTTGTGGTATATATATTTAATGTATTAAGTTATGAGTTTCAATTAATTATGGATTATGTGTAAATAAATAGTTGGATGATTGAACAAAGAAAAATTTTTAATTGTAAAAAATTGAATAATAATAAAGAATAATTCAATTTTAATGTTATGGTTAAGTAAGACATCAAATTGGTGTATGATGTTTTTAAATGAAAATTTGATTTTTGTTAATAAAATCCAATAAAAATATAGTTATAAGATTTTGTTGTAATATACTTTGAATTATTTTTTAAAAAGCAAAATATTTTTTTAAATGTTAATCTCTTTCTCTAGACTTTACCATTAAAATTGTTGGGATATTATTATTATTATTATTATAAAGAGAGAGAGGGGGGTTACAATAAAACAAGAATACAATAATGATGACTATATTTACTTTTCCATATGACACAAGGGGGTCTCATACACCAATTTACCACTAAAATTGTTGGGATATTATTATTATTATTATTATTATTATTATAGAGAGAGAGGGGGGTTACAATAAAACAAAAATACAATAATGATGACTATATTTACTTTTCCATATGACACAAGGGGGTCTCATACACCAATTTGGTGTGGGTTTCCATTGTCACCGTCGTCTTCGTCGTTGTCATCGTCATCGTCGTCGTCGTCATCATCATCATCATCATCGTCGTTGTCGTCGTCGTCGTCGTCGTCGTCGTCGTCGTCATCGTCANATCATCATCATCATCATCATCATCATCATCATCATCATCATCATCATCATCATCATCATCATCATCATCATCATCATCATCATCATCATCATCATCATCATCAAAATCAAATATAATAAAAAGTATTTTTTTCCTCATATACTTCACTTAAACATTAAACTAGACATTCCTAGATTTTTCACCATATTTATCATCACTCAACATTACCAACTTATCTCTATGTATTTTAAATTTTTTAAATGCTTTATTGGCATATGTGCAAACATTTAAGAAAGGAAAAGAAATAGTGTTTATAATAAAAGCATAATAAATAATAAAATTGTATAAGTACATAATTTTATTTTTAATCATTTAATTAAGAAAGTTAAAATTAAGGTATTTTTTAAAGATTCAAATATTATACTTAAGTATAGTTAACAATTATTTGTGTTTGCAAAACTTATACTTATTTATAGATATGTAGATAAATACTCTATTCAAATCATATAATTTGTTATTAGAAATTATAATTTTGGTAAATATTATCAATCTAAAAATATTTTATATAAAAAAATAGGCAATCTTTAAAAGAGAAAGTGGTTAATTAACAATTTTTTTAAGCAAAAAATAGCCAATTAAGAAAAATTAACCACTAAAAAATATTCCAGTTAAAGTAAATGAATGATGCATAATGAAAAAGAAAAGAAAACATTAACCATAATGGAACACAACATGGCTATGTATTTATAAAAAAAATTAAACCCCCTAAAAATCAAACAAATCTTCAACATTGTGAACTTTCTTCTTAAATATTTAATACCCATTTTTTAGTTAGCATGTAGTAAATACAATATAAAATTGCATATTATTGCTATATAAGATTAAACAAGCAAGACTATCAAGAGGGTTGGATCCACTACTAAGGAGTGGAAAAACCCCATTCCACTGATAATCAAGGTTAAATTTATGTGAGGGAATCTCACCCCTTGATATTTCTATAAAGGTACTTAGAGGTAATCATCGAGCATGTAAGGCTTGCATTATAATAGCCACACACATGTTAGTAGATCAAATCTCACCCTCTTGTCATCTTTAAGACCAAACACTAATGGTAACGACCTCATTATCACTACAATTCTATGGAAATGAAACAACTTGGACATATAAAGTAAAGATGTGAACTCAAAATATAGAATATAATTATGTGGGTAAGTATATATGTAAACCAAATTTTAGGGGGTGGTAGTTATGGGAGGATTTCAGACTGCAAAGGAAACTCCAAACTAAAATTTTCTTGGAATTGGGATAAGTGACTAATAATAAGGTCAAAGCATGAGCAATATTGAGGAGTAAGCATTCTTAAAGGTATTGTGCAAAGAGATGCAGTTATTGTTAGGCCCTTCACCATGAACATAAGATTGTTGAATCAAGGATAAGTTCCTTCCTCCTTAGCCCTACCACACATCTATCATAAAACATTGTCTACTTGAAGCCTTTAAAAAAGTTCATTATATCTAGGTTAGAAGAGGATATAACTCCTAAAACAATTGGATGGCTAACCAATAAGTTTTAGAAGATGAAGGAACCCT
>JASDQU010209931.1:0-12310 GCA_032191745.1 Picea mariana
TCAAAAGGGGAACAAAAGGATACTACAACCACTACAGCCTCGGCCCAAGCCCCTTCTATCCAACAGAAGCAGGTCAACAAGGTTGCAGCAAAGTGCAAAGATTCCTTATGCACATTGTCCTCTCATGTATCTCAACTTGTTGAGCAGCCTCAACCACAACAGGTTCGTGACAGATTTCCACAAACTAAGTAGTGCAATGTCTCCAGCAAGACAAACATCTCACCAAGATGCAGATTCAACAAATGCTTTTCCCTCTCCCCCAGGAACTCAATGCAATGGATACCATTGCTTCCTAAGGAGGAAGGATTGATCCAGGTGGATATTGGTGGCCACCCACCATTTCCAAATGGCTCAAAATAGTTTTCTATCCATTTTGGCAATTTACTATTTTTAGCAGGTTTTAACTTCCGGGGTCGTTTTGAGGGTCCAAATGAAGGTTTTTCTAGATCGAGGTTCTCAATGATATCCAAAGGCATGATTGAGCCCCCAAAATGAATCTCCTCAACAATACCTTTCCAACGAGCTATCACACACCTAAAACAGAGATCGTATGCAAAAGTGACGACCCTGGGAAGTTGATTTACTCACTTACCCAAACGGGGCCCACATGACTTTTGGCGCTTCATCTCCTAGGGTTAGGTTTTTGGATGTCTAGGACTTTTTGCATTTCCGTCTATTGTAAAAAGGCCTTCCGAGCCTCATTGTAATCATCTTCTTGCGAATGCGAGAATCCCTCACATCTCTTCTCAGAGATAAGCTGCCACCATTCTAGCGAGTCTTCAACTATGTATTTTTATAGTCTCTGTACATTTCTATGATTAATAGAAATCGTGTATTACTGTATATATGTGTTTATGGTTGCATCTCTGATACATTTCTGTTATATTATTGAATATCTGCAATATCTCTGTACATTTCTTTATTGTATCTCCGCTCTCATTTCGTGCCAAAAATAATCCGGATCATTTAGACAAGTGTGAGAGTCTAGTTTTAATTTGCTTGTGTGTGATTTTTAAAGTGACTCTTTGCGATCTGCGCTTAGGCCAGAAGTTTTCTTAGTTTTTACTTGTTGATATTTTTTCTTTTTTCTTTGTGAGCATTCAAATAAATAAAAAATCTTTTATTTCTTTGTTTGGTTAAATAATGTTGTTTTGCATTAGTAACCAGGGAAAAGTCATTGCTTTCATAAGTTCTTGATGGGTTACTTAGATCATAATTATCTCGTAGTCGAGTGAAATCCTACTTTGAGTTTGTTGTTCAAAGATCTTAGAAAATTTTTAGTTTGAAAATTTGTTTAAGATTTGAGTCAAGAGAAGTTATTTTATTTCCATCTTTCTGTTTATTTTTCTTTCGTCTTTCAAACATCACTAGTTTCACTTTCATAACCTTTGAATTAAGACAAGCCATGAAAATTAATGCTAAATCTAAAATTCATTAGACTTTTTATGTTTGTAGGGTCAACCAACTAGTTTAGGGTTAGGGCCTTGAATTAGGTTGGAGAGGAAACTCTTCAAGGCCATTAAGTCAAACATTGGAGTCTGAGTTAGGGAGTGTCAAAGTCCAGTATCGTGAAAGTTATCTGGGACCCCCCTCTAACACAAGGGCTAAACACAAGGTCACATGCAGAAAGGTAGCGGAGATAACCCCTCCAACACTAGACCAATCGTAGTGGAGAACACATATAGAGGGCTTGTCTTGGGATTTCGTTGTTTGCATTTGCCACAGAGCTTCGTGGGTCTCGAATTTTTTCGACGTCCTCAGTTGTCTTCCAAAACACTTGCCTTCGATACCCTTGATAGGTTTTGGGCTGAATACCTTGCTCAATGTGGTCTACCTAACTTTCGACTGTACCCGCCTGGTGACTGTTCGCGCACTGGCAACCTAGTTGCCTATCTTTTTAGAGACATACACAGGTGACTGCAGGGGTATACCATGATACCTAGGACAGACATTAGGCAATGATTTGAAGAGTATACCCAGAGGGTGCTTCCATGTTCAAGTTTCACTTGCACCGGTAAGTTGCTTTAGTGTTGGTCCATGTAACTGTTCTTCCAACTAGTTTAGTGTTTGCTTGTTTTATCTTGGAGGGACCTTTTTAGTGTGTCTTGTTTTTTGAATGAATAGAAAGCCCTAGTGTGTCTTTGATATTATCACACAGTGGAGGATCACAAGCTCCGTCGGTCACAAAGTCTTCTGGGCCTATCACCGGTTACACTGGAGCCACCTCCGCCACCACTAAGGAAAAAGCTAGACCAACAAGGGTCTTTTGAAGTGACCGGGTCACAAGAAATTGTACCCGACCAACATCCAGAGGAAACAACCATTTTAGACTTTGGAACGAAAGATATTGGTCCATCTGAAACTCCAACCAATGATCTTTCAACACCCATCATCGTACTGATTCACCCTTACGAGTGCCAGACAGTATCGTATGCAGCAATGGAAACAAATGTTGCCACTTCTTCTGGGAATTGAGGAATTCCCAGAAGNCCACGGGAGATATTCAACCTCCTCACCTACCTTCACCAGTTCAATCCACCATGGTCTCAACCACCTCTACCTCAAGTAGTGGTCCAATCTAGTCTATGGCGGCGACCACTGCCCCTTTCACACCGAGTGCGACAGGCCCTCCGTTCTCATATGGGATGCCTAGCTCAGGTACAAGTCTAGTACTTTCCTACTCTGCTTTATAGACTTTAGTTCTAGGGGCAGGGAGCTCTAACTCTACTCTGCAAGGACACATGGGGGGCACTTCATCTCCTTTTAACACTTTCCCTTATGGGGGAGGTCATATACTTCCTTCGTCCCCTTTGCTCGATGGCACCCACCAACAATCTGTTGGGCCACCCACACACCATAGTTTATTTGGAGAAGGGAGTCAAGGACCACCTTCTCATAGTATGTCAGTCAGTTTGACACCGTTTTCTTTGTTCATTGCGTTTGGTAACAATGTTTTCTCATCATTTTCTTTCCCGACTGGGCGAAACCCCAGTTATGGACAACCTATTCCTATACAAGGTACTATTCCTACACAAGGGGAAAACCCAGGAACTTCTTCTGCATCAGGACCTTGGAATTCTTGGTAGGGATTACTTCCCTCGTCAGGAATGCTTATCTGGGGAAATTATTTTCACACCCAATGGAACCCTGGACAAGGTACTATGCCTATGCCCATGGGATCAGCATGGGGCAACCCTTACCAAAGTGCTCTGAATGTAATGCATGCCCAACCATATACGTCCTATTTTGGGAATCAGTCGATGATGTCTCCTCACACACAGAATTCGTACGCTAGTCATGGCCATAGTTTTTATCAGAACCCAGGCTTGCAGTCGAACTTTTCCTGGCAACCTGGTGCCATTCAAACTCCAGGTCCCTTTTTCCATGGTTATCACCAACAACCCAAGCTACCTTTCCTGGCAACCTTGCATTTTCCAGACTTGACAAGATTGTTGAATGAGCCTATCTATCAGGATCCACATTGGCCCCCTATCCTAACGAAGTTTCCTTTAGACATACCAAAGTTCAAGGCCAAGCCTAATGAATATCCAGGAGATCATGTGACTGCTTTTCACCTTTAGTGCTCATCTAATTCGTTAAAGGATGACTCTGTACAGTTTCAATTGTTTCAACATACTCTCATTGGGAGTGTCGTGAAATGGTACATTGAGCTTGACCACTCAAGATACTCTTCCTTCGTCGAATTGGCAATGGATTTCCTCAACCATTTCCAATTACCTATGTGATATGACGCTTGCACAAAATTGCTGGAAAATTTTGCACAGAAAAAAGCAGACCATATCTCTAATCAAATCCAAGAATGGAGACGTCGGAAGAGTTTAATTAAGGTGTCAGTCCCACCAACATTCCTGCTAGAGTGGTTCCTTAAGTCTTTGGTCCCACAATTATCCGAAGACGTCACAACATTGGAAGTGTTTTTCGAAGAAGATGCCATCATGAGAGCTCAATAGCTTGAGCTAATCTACTCTTAGTCTGGTTTATTATACGAGATCTTACCAGATGCGCCATGCTCAATAATGTATAAAACCAGGCAGAGAGTTGGACCACATGCCGATGGTATTGTTGGTTCAGCACAAACAAAGCCTACTGAGCAACTGACGAAGTAGTTGTAGCAGTTGTCTATACAACACACAGTGGCCAGCCAAACTACTGTTTTGGCTACTCCCCCTACCCAAACATCGAATGTACACACAGTGCAATCGAAAAATCCAAAGGCCACCCAATAGCATGAAGGAAACAAAAAAAAATGAAAGAAGCGTAAGGGGGATAAGAAACCCACTAATAAAGATGGCGAGGGAAACACTGAGAAATGAAAAGCGAGGTATCCATGAAACCTGTGCGCAAAAAACCACCTGACCCACCAATTTCCTTAGCTTGCAGAGGCCCAAAAGTTTGTGACACAACAACAACCTGTCGTGTTAACCAATCCATTTCAACATGGGAAAAACCTAACCCAAGCCTCTACAAGCGCAAAAGGGGGAAGTCAAGGACCCTCTCCATCTTTGAACAATCCCACATCCGCGAATGTGTATATCATGAAGAGTGATGCTTTTATATAGACTAAAGCACATGACTACAGTAAACCAAGATCTTTTGAGAAGGGCAAAGAAGCTGAACTCCCATCTCTTCCTGTCTAGATCAAGAAGACTTTGGGAGAAACAATGACACACATCCCAAAAGGTGCGTTCAAGAAAGCTTCTCACAACCCAAATGCAAGGGCCACCCAAAACTATTATGTGGTGGAGGATTTGTCTCAAACCCCTTGTGGGATGTCCTCTTTGGAGGTCCTCCAAAGCTTCCCTTCCCAGAGGAAAGCTTTGTTATCTTCTTTAGGATCTACCGAGACTTGTAATATAGGTAAAATCATGTTGGATACAACTGAATTAAAACATCATCTGCCTTACCACGTAGCATTTCAGATAGTAGTGGCTCACCCCACAAAAATTTTTACTTGGAACATTTTTCGTACGGTGGCTAATGAGGGCACCTCATCATGCATTATGTCGCTGGCATGTTGGAAGGCCATTAGCCAGCCCATTTTGTCTCCATCACATACTCTTCTCACTTCTTTTGATGGTCGTTCATTCCGACCACATGGTATCATTCCCTCTTTCCCCATGCAGTTAGGAGGGAAGACTGTGTGTGTCGAGGTAGAAGTAGTTGACGCATCCCTCGACTATAATATTTTGTTAGGAAGGAGTTGGACTTATGGCATGCAAGTAGTGGTTGCTACAGTTTTCCGGGTCTTGTTGTTTCCACACGAGGACCGGATTGTGACCATTGATCAATTTTCTTTCTCCATACTTGATCCTTCATCGGGGGTATCCACGGTCCCGATGATTGATAATCCCCAACTAGGTGTAGTCAACGTAGGGGTTGGTTTGTGTCCATATTTGATGGGTACCTTTGATTACCCGCCCCTCAAGGTGATGTCAAGTTCTTATCCGGCCACCATAAGGTTGAGATTTTCCAAGTTTTGTCATTTTGCACGACTTACTTTAACGATCCGTGGATACTTCCTTCCCCATCGGCCACGATGGAAGGGAAAGGGAACCCTGGCATGTCCATTCCCTTGTCCGTAGTTGAAGTAGTGTACTCTTTAGTCGAGCAAGCTTTGTCTGACACAGATCCAACTCCTTCACAAGATTTAGATCCAATTCTAGAGCCTATTTGGGCTCAAGGCTCTCTCACTGACACCGATTCGTTAGACTTATTATTTTCCCCCAACGAAGAAATAATTGAAGAAATGACTAGTTCGGACAAACCCTGGGACGATCTCCATCACAGATCATACTTCCTCCCAGAGTTAAGCAAAATCAAAGACAAAGAATTCACCTTGACTATGAATGGAGATAGGTCTTGTCCTATTAATCCCTTAGCTACACATGAGGTTTATGCCGAGGGTAATATGGCAACTATCACTGAAACCATACTGATTAATATCTCCAGAACCCATGACATCATGGAGAATGTTTTCGCCTGAGCTGATTGTTCCCCCGGAGAGATTCAAATCTACACAGATCTATTTAAAGAATTTCGTGACATTTTTGCCTGGTCTTACGAGGAAATGCTAGGCATCGATCCAAAAATAGTCGAACTTGAAATCACAACTTATCTGAATGCCAAGCCTATTCAGCGGAAGATTCGTCCAGTTAATCCCAGGAAAGTAGCAGCCATTAAGGTTAAAGTTGAGAAACTACTAAAAGTCGGTTTTATCTATCCTATCCATTTGACCCAGTGGGTGTCAAATCCTATGCCGGTCAATAATAAACAGGGCACGATTTGTGAATGTACGGACTTCTGTGATTTGAACAAGGCCTGTCCAAAAGATAATTTTCCCACACCATTCATCGACCAGATAATTGATGAATGTGCAGGTTGCGAAGCCTTCTCTTTCATGGATGGTTTTTCTAGATATAATCAAATACAAATCAAACTTGAAGACCAACATAAAATGACATTCATTTGTCCATGGGGTACATTTGCGTATCGTAAGATTCCCTTTGGTCTCAAAAATGCTGGAGACACCTATCAACGGGCCATGTCTTTTGCTTTCCATGATCTCAAACAAATATTTGAAGCCTATTTAGATGATTTGGCATTTCGATCTCGCAAGAGAATGGATCATCCCACACACCTCCGACTTATCTTTGAGCGATCGCTACTTATGGATTCGCTTCAATCCAAACAAGTGCAGCTTTTGCGTAACATCGAGATGTTTGTTAGTTTTCATAGTGTCAACAACAAGGATCATGGTCGATCCTCTCAAGGTTGCAGAAATAATTCAGTTGCCTCCCCCATGCATTATCCTTCAACTTCAGAGTCTAGAGGGCAAGGAAATTTTTTTAAGGCATTTCATCGCCAACTATGCCGAGATCACAAAAGGATTTATGCACTTAATAAAGAAAGACATTCCTTTTTATTGGGACAATGCCACTCAACTCTCTTTTGAAGATTTAAAACATTCCCTCACAACTGCCCCTCTGCTTCAGCCACCTAACTATAACAAAGATTTCTTATTATACCTGGCTGTAGTAGAGTCAACCATCGGCATGGTCTTATTTCAGGAAGATGATTTGTTCTCATAATATGTGATCTATTTTCTGAGCTGAGGCCTAGTTGGACCAGAACTCAATTATTCTCATATCAAAAAACTTGCGTTGGCAGTATTCCATGCTATTCAATGGTTCCATCATTATGTTCTTTTTTGCAAGACCACCGTCATTGTCGTTGTGAATTTGTTTCAATACGTGTTGACATGATGGGTAATAGGTGGAAATATCAGTAGATGGATAGTCATCCTCCAAGAATTCGACTTAGATTTCATTTCAGGGAAATCCAAAAAGTCACTGGTCTTTGCAGAACTTATTTTGGAACTTCCAGTTGAGTCAGGTCATGTTATGCTTGAAGAGTCACCTATCAGAGGAAATATGTTTTTGATCGCATCTTCGGATCCATGGTTACCCCACCTCTGTTTCTCTTGATGAGCATCGTTGTATATGCCATCAGGCTAAGAATTATCTTATACTTGATGATACATTGTATCGGAGAGGTGTAGACTACATCCTGTGTCGATGCCTCACTCACGAAGAAGCAATTATCATGCTTAACGATTTCCATACCGAAGCATGTGGAGGTCATTTCTCTGGGTTGGAAACAACCCAAAATATTTTATGAGAAGGTTACTTCTGGCCGACACTAATCAAAGATTGTATTGAATCGGTCAATAAGTTCCACCCATGTCAGATCTTTTCTCTGAAGATGAGGGCACATCTCTCTCCCATGTTTGTTATCATCACATTTGGTCCCTTCACCAAGTGGGTGATTGATTACACTACATGCAACCCTCCTTCATCTAGGGGGCACTGTTATATCATTGTAGTTGTAGACTAATTCACAAAGTGGGTCAAAGCTATGCCAATGTCTAAAGATGATGGGGAGACTGGAGCTCTCTTTTTATTTAAGTAGATAATAGCAAGGTTCGACGTCCTGAGAGAGATTTTCACTTACCATGGAAGTCACTTTCAGAACCATATTATGACCGAGTTAACATCAAATCTTGGGTTGCAACAAGAACATTCGTCACCCTAATACTCCCAAGAAAATGGTCAAGTGGAAGCTGTAAATAAATCTCTTGAGACCATCCTACAATGAACGATCAACTCAACCAATTCAAATTGGGATTTGATGTTATACTTGGTATTATGGGATTACCAAACGTTTGTTAAGACTGCAACCGATTTCTGACCTTTTCAACTCGTTTACGGGATGGAAGCAGTCTTGCCTATAGAATGTCAGATCCCATCCCTAAAATTGGCAATACAGTTATTGCTAGACACTTATCCACTTGAATAACGGTTATTATACCTTGAGCGGATCAATGAGCAATGTCGTGATGCGTCCCTGGCCAATGAGGCTCACAAACATAAAGTTAAGTGTCAGTATGATCAGTCTATTTGTCCTCGGGTTTTCTCTAAAGGCAACCTTTTCCTAGTCTATGACCGAGATAAGGACCCCCTAGGGGCAAGAAAATTCAAACTCATGTGGTTCGGACCCTTCATCATAAAAGGGGTTCTAAAAAAGGGTGCTTATCATTTGGTTGAATTTGAGGGAAATGCTTTGGTAGAGCCTAGAAATGGGCTCAACCTCAAGAAGTATTACGCATAGGTAGGTCATCTTGGGTAACTTTTGGTAACATATGTATAGTCTTTGTACTATTACTTTCTAGTTTCTTTTAGTATTATGGATGTGTCATTTTTTATGTTATCTTTTGTCACTGTGGCAGATGTCAAGTGAATTAGAGGTGTTCATTGTGTACGCAGATGGTGCTAGCTGACACACTCAGAGGCTTGCCTCCACAGCTCAGGTAATGTTTACACCTCGAGGCCAGTTATTATCTTTCAGAGGCATATGCTTAGGTGACACCACAAACAATGTCGTCGAGTACAGTGCAGTTATTGAGTTGCTTCATGACGCCCTGTCATTTGGTATTTCTCATCTTTGGGTCTATTTAGATGCTCAACTGGTTGTGTCTCAGTTAAATAGAGTCTACCGTGTTCATGATCCGACTTTACACCGATGAGTCCTTAGGGTACATCTCTTAGAACGAAGTTTTGATTATATTACATATTTTCATGTTCCTAGGAGATTAAACTAAGTTACATATACTCTAGCTAATCAAATTAGACTAGCATCTCACACACATATAAAAAGACATACACATAAACATGTAAATACATTTTTAAAGGCAAATATGATCCATAAGACACAAAAAGACATAAAAATCCATATATAATATCATAAGCACCAGAGTACATAGGTGGACGCAAGCGCCTCAAAAATACAACCAGTAATGAGTCATGGGGCTTATGCCCTAAAAAAATATATACAGGTCGGGCTATCAAAGTCTAGACTAACTAATTTCAAGGCCTGTGGGCCCTATTATAATAGTCAAGAGCATTTTCCAATGTTGAAATAGTCGGAACCACGTCCGTGGTGCCCCCACTACATGAGGCTGCATGAATGGTGGTAGATCCTCAATCGCTGCCATAGGGATGGTGCGAGTGAGCGAGGTAAAATTTTTCTCAACTCATCTCAAAACACTCTCAGCCTCACCGACTGGAATCTCTCCTACTATTGTTGGTCCCCCTGCGCCGACAGGTGCAACCCTCGACCGAGGACGATGCCTATTCCTCACATAATCTGTAGGTCGTGAGGGTCCCACATCTGCACACAATAGACACGTATCTGTCAAATACTCTGGTATAAAAAAATGATATATACAAACAACACCATAAAAATTATATATGTTTCAAAAAAGGAAAAAAATGATGCAAACTTAACCATCTCGCCTCACTCCTTGCCTAGAGGTATGAGGATCTCAAGATCTCTCGAGAAATCAATCCCAGCATAAGGATAATCCTCTATGGCTAGGATTTGCCGTGACAACCAAGCAAATAAGTCATCATCGAAGGACTCATTGGTCCTTCCACCACCTTGTTGTGGTAGCAACACTGCCCATATGTAAACTGCAGGAAGAGAAGCCTGATGTCCTCGTACCACCACTCAAGGAATGAAGCTAGGAACTCTTTCAAAGAAGAAAGAGCATAGAATCGTCTCGAACCCTAAGTTCCTCTACGTCCACAACCGACAATCTGTCATCTGCCTCTTCATACAATCTAGCAGTGTAGTGCTCCAGTAAAATATCTGTGCATTTAAGCACTGGGATGCACAGTTCATCTGTGGACGGGACACCTGATGTAGAGCCGCAAAACTAGTCATCCGCCCAATAAGAAACATAATCAACTCTAGTGATAAATCCATGATATTTCTTATGGGTACCTGCAAGCTCAATCGGTCTGTACTAGCCTCACAATAAAGTCCTATCAATTCCAATATGTTATGAGGCCCCGAAGGAAATGTCCAGAAATTGACTAGTTCCCCTCTCCTGGAGAGGCTAGTCAAAAAGTATATGTCCTATGTAGTGGGCACCAGTGCCTGCCCCTCTAACATAAAAGGTTATGCATCAGGGTGTCAGTATTCAACCAAGGCATTCAATAGCCTAGGTTGTGCTCTCATGAAAGGACACCGAAAAAACTTGAGCAAACCACATTGCACTAACACTACCATAACATTAGAGTCTTCCCCAACTAGCACACTGATATCTTCATGCTCTCGTTCTCGCCATTGCACATACATCTTGCACATGGGAAATTTTTCAAAGGGTTAGCCCTTTCTTTTTAAACCCTTTTGCACTCATGGGAGGGTCCACGTGGGTTGTTGTGATGACAGTCACATGTAAACGTGTTCTGACATTAGAGAGAGCGAGTGTACACATGGGATGTCATAGGACAACCCGCGTGGACCTAAGGCCAACCTTTTAAAGGTTGACGCCCCCCCAAGAAACCAAATTAAAGGCATAGATAAAGAATTACAAAGAAAAGGGAGGTAGTTTATACTTACTTGGTCCAGACGGATGGTCGTTTCATCGACTGTAGCTCCCAGAATCACCACTCTTATCACAACGTTTTTTTTGTTCCAGAGTCAATTTCCAAATTAGCAATGGTGATAATGAGCTGGTAGATTCTATTTATAGACTTTTTGGCCCTTTTTTGTCACCTTTTTGGCCCCCCTTATCATTTTATTTAAATTGAAAACCATTTAGAGTGATTCAAGAGTTACTTTGGAAGGTTATGATCGGGTATCAGGACATTTTTTGGAGTTTTGGGTCACTTTTGACGGTCCGTGGGAATAACCTCAGATGATCAACGTGAGCATATAGGTTAGGTTTCCACCCCTACTTTTGTATCTCGTTGTCTTTATCCCTTTTCCAAAGGATCGATCCCATCAGGCTGTGACACAGAACCGTCATTGTTGCTTTAGAAGTGTCGCGATTTAGTGGTAGAGCTTACCAGAACATGGATTCCCTAGGTAGATCCTGGTTGCATTATGGTATCCATGCTGTCACTAATGAATGTAGGCTTGGGAGTCCTTTTTTTTTTTCCTGATTACACATTTGAGCCTCATTTTCATGACTCTTGACCTCACCCACGAGACTCCCAGAATATAATGGGTCTTCTTTTAAGCCCTTTGCAGACCCTCTAAATATGAAAAGATTGTTGAGCGATCTTGTGGCCTTTCACACTCGTTAAACTAAAATTTGAAGTCACGTATATCCGGCGGTAGTTTACCCCTTTTTCGGCCCGGATGTTCAACTATACAAACAAAGGTATACTCTAAGGAACTTCAGTTCTCTAGAAGAGTACCCTCAGGTATCATTTTAACCCTTTTTCGTGCCTGAGGGACTAAATGTACGAAAAAGGAACCCCCACAGATTCCATAGTTAAGCTCTTTTCAGACTCCCTAAAATTGAAAAGATAGTTGAGTGACCTTATTCTTTCACACTCATTAAAATGGTCCAGAGGAACATCCCTGACGAAGTCCATAGTTAATCTTTTTTCAGATTCCTTAAAAATGAAAAAATGGCCGAGTGATCTTGTCTTTATCACACTTGTTAAAATGGTTTTGAATAGACGTATTTTCGGTGATAATTTTCCCCTTTTTTGAACCGACTAGACTACCTTTGAAAAAGATACCCCAGTAGAGTCTCCTTTTACGTTTTTCAGACTCTCTAAATATGAAAAACCATCAAGCTTACCTTCTCTGGGCTTGTTAAACTTACATTGAAGGAAGTTACCATTGTGTGTTTTGTTAACTGCATTTGCATACCTGCATCTTTGGTCTAATGCCGGCTCCATGTTGCTCTCAACTGAACCATCTGAAGCATGCC